>OU744723.1:75527524-75800694 GCA_916613615.1 Steromphala cineraria | reverse complement strand
GTAATCTTGATGGTTCTGCTGTACTTCAAACTTTAAACTACTACGCTCGTTTTTCTGGCTTAAAAGTGAACACAGACAATACAAAACTCATTTGGATTGGCTCCAAAAAAAAAGATCAAAAATTAAACTATGTCAAAACTGGAAACTCGATTGGAATCAGGAGCCATTTAAATTGCTTGGTATAAGATTTTCTACTGATTTAGAAGAAATGGTTAAGATGAATTATGATAGCAAACTAATACAATGTGAAACTTTGATGACAATATGGTCAGCGCGTAATATATCCCCTATCGGGAAAAACACGATTCTCAAATCACTGATACTTCCAAATCTTAATCACTTATTCTCTGCACTTCCCAACCCCCCGGATACAGCTATTGAAAAATTCCAAAAAAAAGTGTTTTAATTTCCTTTGGGGCAATAAACCAGACAAGGTAAAAAGATCTCAAATAGTATGTGATACTGAAGATGGTGGAATTAATGTCCAAAAATAAGCGAGATAATATATTCTCAGAAATTAGCAATGGTAAGGAGAGCCTTTATTTCCCGATCCAAATGGCGAAATCTATTCTTTAGAAACACTCCAACAATTAAGGAACAAAGTGTATATGGGATAATGAGTAAAGAGCATAAAACAAATATTCTTTCACGTATAAGCAATCTATTTTACAGAATTATTATAAAGTGTTGGTGGATGTTCATAGATGGACTGAATAAAAGTATGCTAACAAACGATGATGTCATGTCACAACCAGTTTGGTTAAACGACAACTTACAAGTGGGGCATAAAACTGTCTTTATAAAAAATCTTAATGATATAGGCATAATATTTGTGAATGATTTTATCGATCATAATGGGCAATTTTATACCAATAAATATTTTTGTAATATAAACTCAGTTGATGTTAATGTTTTGGATTATTTAGGTATTATACAATCTATCAAATAAAAGTACAGTGGGTACAGAAGCTCACCTTAAAATGAATGATGTGGTAATATGGTTTAATTGTGTAACCGTCTTTTAAATGATAATTGATTATGGCTGCCATCATGATTTTTTTATCTTTTAAAATGCTATTCTTCTGTTGGAAACCCCTAGAGCTTGAACAAACATTAATTCAAGAATGATATTGTTTTGTTAACAAGCAGTAGGTTTTTGTTTAACTTTGTTGTATATCTATGACTGAATTGGTGACCATCTTGGTCACACAATCAATGAACACATTTCATTGAGTATAACATTAATGTAATGAAATAAACTGTTAAAAGTTAACTTAATCCATTTTCTCAATATATGTTGACCTTGCCATGACCTTGACAGTCCGTACCCAAAATTACTTCTCAAGAGATGATATGTACAAATTCTAAGCTTCATAGCACAAAAACGTTTCAAGTTATCATGTTAACAATGAATAACTCAAATCTCATGACCTTGACCTTTGACCTTCAAGGTCACACAATCATTGAATTTCTTTTATTGAATATGACAATAACATTTTGATTAAAAGTGATCATAGTTAAAATTAATCATTTTCGCTAAATCATGCTTAATTCATGACCTTGCTGTGATCTTGACCTTGGAAGGATTGTAGCCAAAACATTTTTAATTTTTTTTTAATTTTCCTAGGATTATATATACCAAGATAGAGCTGCATAGCACAAAAACTTTTCAAGTTATCGCGTTTACAAGGAATTCTTAGAGTGATTACATAGCTCGTGACCTTGACCTTTGACCTTGAAATTGAACATGTCATAATGATTCCCAGGGAGTGTTCGCATTTAGACATGTTCATGAGCCTTGAAAAGCTAAATGGGATAAAGTAATACCCAAATGGAATTCGATCAAACTTTCCTCAAATGTACACCAGGTAAGGGGTTCACTAGCGGATCCGGGGGGGGGGGGGGGGGGGGGGGGGGGGGGTCCAGGGGTCCTGACACAACCCCCCCCCCCCCCCCCCCCCCCCCCAAACCCCACGGAGTGGATTAAAATTATTTTGGGAACCCCCCCCCCCCCTTTCAAAAATCCTTGATCCGCCCTTGGGCTTTCTATCAGATTTTTAATTGTTGCTCCACATATGCTAGTTCACTACAAACTAGGGATGAAGGAATTGGTCTATTTGCCGGACATGTCCGATTTGGAATCCAAATTGAGTGTTCATAAGATTACCTTATCGGACATTTGAAACAAAAAAACTGACATTTGAAAAGGAGCTTTGAAGAAAATAAAAGACAAAAGAAAACATATTTTTTACTTTCAAAACTGTAGTACAAACTCTCAGCTGAATCTCACAGGCCATGACCGTGAGACAAAGTACAAACTCTCTCAGCTGAATCTCACAGGCCATGACCGTGAGACAAAGTACAAACTCTCAGCTGAATCTCACAGGCCATGACCGTGAGACAAAGTACAAACTCTCTCAGCTGAATCTCACAGGCCATGACCGTGAGACAAAGTACAAACTCTCTCAGCTGAATCTCACAGGCCATGACCGTGAGACAAAGTACAAACTCTCTCAGCTGAATCTCACAGGCCATGACCGTGAGACAAAGTACAAACTCTCTCAGCTGAATCTCACAGGCCATGACCGTGAGACAAAGTACAAACTCTCTCAGCTGTATCTCACAGGCCATGACCGTGAGACAAAGTACAAACTCTCAGCTGAATCTCACAGGCCATGACCGTGAGACAAAGTACAAACTCTCTCAGCTGAATCTCACAGGCCATGACCGTGAGACAAAGTACAAACTCTCAGCTGAATCTCACAGGCCATGACCGTGAGACAAAGTACAAACTCTCTCAGCTGAATCTCACAGGCCATGACCGTGAGACAAAGTACAAACTCTCTCAGCTGAATCTCACAGGCCATGACCGTGAGACAAAGTACAAACTCTCTCAGCTGTATCTCACAGGCCATGACCGTGAGACAAAGTACAAACTCTCAGCTGAATCTCACAGGCCATGACCGTGAGACAAAGTACAAACTCTCTCAGCTGAATCTCACAGGCCATGACTGTGAGACAAAGTACAAACTCTCAGCTGAATCTCACAGGCCATGACCGTGAGACAAAGACCAATGAAAAACAACTGAAGGAACGAGCTTTAATAACAACTTGTTTGGAATCCAACACAGTTCTCTACAGATGATAATTAATCAGAAAGTCACTTGTCACAAACATCAAAGCTTTCACATAAGAAGTTGTTTTGTCAGCTGAGGAATCCACCAGACGACAGGACTGGCAGGCTGCAGGGAGAACTCCTTGTTTTCTAGTCTTTCTCTTTATGTACAATAAATACTCCTTCTGTAGAGGGCGCTGTGCTTCACCGATCAACTTCTCCAAACACAATGTCTAGTGTACCTGCAGAAGAGAGATTAAGTGAAATATATATATATAATAATGGACTTATATAGCGCCTGGTTTCCAGGCTAAGTCTGCTCAACGGCACTCAGAGGGGAAGAGTAGTTAAAAAGGAAAGTTTTAAAGGATTTCTTGAAAGCTTCACCATGCAGACTTTACTTCCATAGGGACAGAGTTCCAGTCTTGGCATGTAGACTGAGAAGGCAAACAAACTTTGTAGATGATCAAAGTGTTCTTAAGGCCTAGAAAAAAAAGTAACTTGTTTCTGGTTTCCGCCCGCGTCAGTTTCAACCCCCCGCATCAAGCCTTTTTTTTCAGATGTTGTCAAGGGAGAAATGGAAATGAAGTCCAAGGCTCAGAAAAAAACATTGAAACTTGAACTTTTATAATCTAACTTGTTACTGTTCGTGAAGGCATTCAAAGACACAGTAATAAAGTGATTCAAAGTTTATTTTTATCTATTTTGTTTTCAAATTCCATTGAATCATTTTCATATTCAATAATAAAAAAAAATTGGAAATAAAAAAAAAAATCCGCGTCATCGCACCAGAAACATTTTTTTTTTTTTTAAGCCTAATGGCTGGTAAAGGTTAAGAAGGTCTTTCAAATACTGAGGGGCAGAATCAACATGAAGTGTGGAGTACGTCAGTAGAAGGCGCTTGAAAGTCTTTAAATGGGCGGTAGCACGTTTTTAGAGGAGATATAAGGTGATGTCAGGAAAATGAAAATAAATTGTTATGTATGTGGCATTTATTAGGGATGTCACGATACACTGATGCATCGATGCATCGATGCATCGTCGTCGTACAGTTCACGATACAATACATGATACAGTCAACTGTATCGTGATACAAATGTTGGTGAATATCGTTAAATGTTTTAGTGAATATCGTAACATTAAATTTTTGTGTGAATATCGAATAAAAAAATCTAGAGTTGGTTAAATTCCTTGATAAGACCGGGGGCTTAGCTCAGTGGTAGAGTGTCCGCTCGTCACCCGGTAGATCGGGGTTCGATTCCCGGTCGCGTCATACCAAAAGACGTTAAAAGGTGGGAGTTGTTGCTGTCTTGCTTGACACTCAGCATTGTAAAGGCAGAACAACGCATTAACTGGCACTGCACTGTGGCTGCCGGGTGCTTAGGCACAACCCGAATTTCCAATAATGTATGTATGTACTGAGGATAATAAAGTGATATTATTATTATTATTATTATTAAGATACCTTTAATACAGCATAAAATGACTTTTTATGCCCCCGAATCGGAGATTCCGGGGGTATATTGTTTTTCACCTGTCCGTCTGTCTGTCTGTCCGTCTGTCCGTTTGTCCACAAAAACTTTAACCTTGGTCATAACTTTGGATTGGTCAGAGCTAGGTCTTTGATACTTGACATATGGATCCCTTGTGATGAGACCTTTCAGATGACACCATGACATTTGACCTTGTGACCTTGACCTTGACACAGCGAGCAGGATGCATCCGGGGGCATTCGTGTTTCACAAACACAGCTTGTTAATTAAGAAGTTGGCTTATTTTTGTCTTTATATGCTGGTTACTCAGATAAATCTCTTGAAGAAAATTAAATTTAGATGCCTGAATTTTAATCTCTCCGTAATATTGGCGCATTTAGTGTAACGGATATGTATCATGATACGTATCGTATTGCAGGGTACCTGTATTGTGACATCCCTAGCATTTATTGTCATTCATCACCAGTAAATCTAGTTTTAAAATGAGGTCTACTAATGATTTTTTGTGACTACATTTTAAAAAGGAATAAGGAATAACCATTAGAGCCTGTTTGATGAAAAGGATGTGAGGAACTGGGATATGAGGATAAAGGATAATGGTAAAAGTGCATCTTCAATACAACATTGTGAGGGAAACACTTCAACTATTTAACAAGGGCAGCAGCACCTTTTTAGGGGGGATATAAGGTGATGTCAGGAAAATGTAAATAAATTGTTCCAATTGAAAAACAATGTATTTAAACTAAATGAAGTGGTAATGAATCAAAAAACATAATGTGAAGTTCAGCCATGCGAGTCCTTTTTCGTACATAAAATGAATTAAGGGTGTTCACACAAAAATGGCAGCCAATGGACTCTGTGTGAAACCTCATAATTTGTGCTCTGACTATTGATGATATTGACTATTGGTTTGTGTTATGATTTTTTTAACACTATCAAATTAATACATTTAGCATCAACTTACAATTATCAGGGAAAAATTGAAAATATGAAATTGTCAAAAAAGCATGCTAATGCCCCTTTAAGATGAATACTGAACATCTTCATGGAGAAATAAAAGTTTGTCATAAGGGACCGGTCATTTATTACATGGGGGGGTGGGTCAGGGGTTTTTCACTTGGGCTTGTACATAAAAATGTGACCCTCCCCAACTCAATGTCATTTTTTTGGGCGACCCTCCCCATTTATGTGTATTTTTTTTTCATGACCCTCCCCTAATTCATATCTTCAGAATATAAAATTTGACTTCAGAAATTAATATTAGGGTCTACTTTAACCAATTTTCATTAGCACTTTAAATGATGATTAATTGAATGTTGTGATATACACATTTATGCTATGATTATCAGTTGATTATACCGTATATAAATGTATAGTTTGGGAAATATGCCTGGAACAAAATGACTTCCTCAAAGACTCGCTGTTAAAATAATGGACATTGGTTTTTGGTGAAGACAAAATAATACATTTCATTGATAAATTTGATAGAAGGTGGACAAGAATATTTCCTTATTTATATGCTAGAATGCATTGTCTTTAAGATAGGAAGCAGGAATTGATTAGTCAGGGATAACTTTAAGAACTAAGATAACTTTAAAATCTAAGATGAAACGAGAATACCAGACATAAATTTTAAAAAAGAAAATCTACATTTCATGGTATTTTATCAATATGAGACTATATGGATGGAGGCCTGTCCCTCCAACTTTTTCATGCCAAAAGGTTGTATGATATGATAAATTCATAAGATATAAGCTGTTGTAGCCAAGGGGCTTATAAATGTATGTAATATTTCATAAACATGTCAAAGATTTTCCTTCCCAGAAAACAAAAACTGAGCAAAATGGAATTTCACCATACACAAAGCTTAACCATGCACCTTCAACAACTTCTGAAATTTTTGCTACAAAATATGTTCAGTACGTCAAAAGATTATCTAAGTTTATGGCAAAAACATAAAAGGGATATAGGGATCTAAAGTGATTACAAATGGTTTTGTTACATTTGAATATGATAATTTTAATGAATTTGAGTTAGACCATTCACTTCATGACAAAATCTTGAGAATGGAAGCAAGAAGTTGACTATGTATGAAGGTAACAAGGCACAACTATAACGCATAAAGATAACGTTGATATTTTTCATCATATTTGAAAAAGAAGCATTTGAATTATGAGATTGACAGGTAAATAGGATACTAACGCATATATATACGGACAATACGATTGCTGCATATGACCGAAAATGTACTTTAAATCAGTTATTCAAATATCAACATTGGAATTCATTTTATATTTATATTTTCTCTGCTCTATAATATGTTTGAAATAGTTGCTAGGATATATCCACTGACATAGATTGAAGATTTATGAATATTGATCAATTTATAGGTTTAATGAATTTGCATAATATCATAAAAAGTGTCACTCTCAGAAAAAGACTAACATAATCATTGTGATTAATTATATATAACTGGTTCTTTTAATACAATATACTATAATAGGGTTGACAATGCATCTACGGTAGGTATCTAAAAAATGTAACAGAGTAACAGAAGCCTTAAATATATAAATTGTCTGTCCTCATAAAGCTATCCGTTCAGTTCTGTTCTGCTGTTCTTTGAACATGGGTTAGAAGTCATGTAGCTAATATCAACGTTTTATGGAAAGTTTTATTTCGGAATTCTAATCCTTAACTACTCAAATGAAAAATATTTAACTTTACCCCTGAAAAAGCTATGTTATGACATTTTACCGCATCTTTAAAGTTTTCAAAGAAAGATGGTATTATTCTTGTCTATTTCAAAATGACCCTCCCCAAACTCTTGTGGTTTTTTTCATGACCCTCCCCTAAAGGATGTATATTTTTTTATGACCTCCCCTGAAAACCCCCGGCCCACCCCCCCCCCCCCCCCCCCCCTGTAATAAATGACCGGTCCCTAAAATAAACATAAAAATAATGATAAATAATAATAAAAATAATGTCATAAAGTCCTGTTCATGCCTCAAGTGACCCGGTTGATGTTTTGTTGTAAGGGAAAAGAATTAGAATGTATACAATCATGAATTCTAACATATTTAAAATGTCAATATATGAATAATAAGGCATGGTTTATTGGTTTTAACATAAAATATGCCTTCTTTGTTGATGAAAAAGTGTGTTATTTATTGAAACGATTCATGAACATTAAATTCCATTCTTTTTAAACAAATTTAATAACACTTAAAAAACTCTTGTTTTTAACAGTTTGAAAATATTGTTACAGATGATGTATTTGACCTCATTCTTTTTTGGCTAAATTCCTTATTTACAAGTGTTAACTGGATGATTGTCAGATAAGTTTGACAATTTTTTACATTTTTTAGCAAATCAATATACCACTGAGCATCATGTATTTCAGTTTATATAAAGTGGCTAATGTATCATCCAATTTTTAATGAGAAGTAGTACATCAACTAAATATACATATTACCCATATGGATAGTAAAGCGACGGCAAACGCGTATGAATTTGAGGTTGACTCCTTGTGAAATCCTTTTTAGACAAAACTTTTCTTTTAAGAATCTTAGCTTTTTCCTTATAAAATTATATGGGCAATATAAACAATAACCAACTCGTGACGAGGATGACAGATTATCTTTCCCTCGTTATATTAATTGCGTAATACTCTCGCCAAGGCTCGAGAATTACGAAAATAATATAACTCGGGAAAGATAATCTGTAATTCCCCGTCACTCGTAAGTTATTGTCTAAATCTTTCCATTAGCCTTAACTTTAGACATAAAAATGTCTTTATATGCCTGTTCATCATCTATTCACCATAGTGACTTTGTGTGCATGTGTGTGTGAAAGTTGTGTTAATAAGTGTGTGGTTTGGTTTTTCATCTGAATCCTCTCTTCTGTCAACTTTATTGAATCTGAGAACAAGGAATCCCCCTGGTTCCTTGTTTGGAATTGTAACAGGGACTCAGAAATAAAATATTGATTTTTAAAAAAAGTTTGAGAATACTTCATCAGAAAGGTGAGATATTTGTTGAAAATCGAAACATATGATTATCCCACTGAAGTGTGTACTTTCTTCTGCCCATCAGTGTAATAAACAACTCACCAATGATTGCCACCACATCTGCTAGCATGTGTTTCCGCGACATCTTGTCAAGCCCAGCCTGTAAAATAACACAGTCATCTCTTAGCTTCAACAATAACACTGGGTGTAATGTGTACGCGAGGACGTTCGCTGTTACTGATTTGTCACGTGACTTTTAATGCGAGGAGCGAGACATTCAGGCACATATTTTTGTCAATTTTATACGATTACGAGCATTTTATGAAATAATATTAACTTTTAACTACCGATTACTTCATGGGCAGATACCTATGCACGAACCTATGAATGCAAATAGAAGATGAATTTCACTGAGTTTTTGCAAACCAACATATTGGTAACTGCCTGTCAATAAATGTTGTCGAAATTTCCACGATCTCTGTACATTTTGCTTACATTAATAGTATTTAATGTCCACTTTATCCAAAAGAATTATGATGTTTAATTGCTTTTATAATAACTGCAAGCAATGGCGAAATTTCAAGTTATGGCACAGTGTGAGTGTTTAATATTCTGTTGTCAAAGTTTTATTATGTATTTTTATTGCTAAAGTTTTCCGGTGTACGGAATGTTACCGATCATGTTTAATACGGGATACGGATTGTGCTGATCGAGGGTACGGATTGTGCCTGATTGAATTTGATTTATTCTCTTAATAAATCACAACAAATTGGTTTTGAAAAACAAACTTTACTACTAAAACGTCTATTAAATTATAGTCTATCATTTTAGACACATGCAATCCGTCTAACAGTATCAAAAACACCGTTTTATCTGTAACTTTATAAATTTGTATAAATTAACAGAAAGCATGAATGTTGCACTGCCCCCAGGGAGCCGAAAGAAGCATCTACGATATTAAGGACCCTCTACATTCATCAGCTCCTTAAACATACACATGAGACTATTAATATCAGAATTAATCATTCAGATCATCAGACAAACGGGAAGACAGGACCGTCAATCCAATCCAAAACAGATATCTTTTTCGACAAGTTTGTGGTTACTATCGATTTTATTGTTTAAATTGTTATTATAGTACTCCCTGTAATTGAAATAAAATGCTTTTAAAATCGGAGTAAGAATGCTAAATATTCATGTTCATTCGTGTTTTCCAACTTTCCGTTGTTAAACCTCTCATGAAACTAGATATTCTCAAGACGTGAATTACTCGACTAAGGGTATATCATGACATTATCTTTTGTCTAAGATTTCACCATTTTTAACATCTTACAGCCTGTAGAGTATTTTCAAACACATATCTGAAAATTGAATTCTTCATCAAAATTCTACACCATAATAACCGTTTCCAGGCGAACACGTGTTTACGGTATGATTTGAAGACATTGGATGGTGGGATGGAAGTGTGGAAACGGACAACACTAAACTAAAATGGTCAATGTCTTGGGATATTTGCTTTTTCAGTAACAATAACTTACAGGATCACACAATTATGAACCAAAGCTACAATTTGTAATACTCACTAGTCAAGGAGTCTGTACACAAAGTTTCCGCTTTCTAGGCCTTATGGTTCTGGAGAAGAAGATGATAATTGATTTAAAGGGTGTGACCCCTGTGGCCCTTATTAGGGGTCACAGGGCCACCAAGGCTACAATTTATAATCCTCACTAGTCAATGAGTCTGTACACAAAGTTTCAGCTTTCTAGGCCTCATGGTTCTGGAGAAGAAGATGAAGATAGGTTTTTAGGGTGTGACCCCTGTGGCACTTATTAGGGGTCACAGGGCCACCAAAGCTACAATTTATAATCCTCACTAGCCAAGGAGTATGTACACAAAGTTTCAGCTTTCTAGGCTTTATGGTTCTGGAGAAGAAGTCGAAATTCCACAAAGTTGACGGACGGACGGACGGACGGATGCCGCTGAATACAATGTCCCCCGTTCCCATTGTGGCGGGGGACAATTAAGATATTTCTCAAGCAAGATCGAGTCAATTCGTCAGCAGTTTGATGACATCACCTACACCAAGAACCCTATAACATTTGAAGGTGAACCATTACACTTTTTTGAGCCTTTCTCTGATGCTGAGATATTGAAGTTGATTAGAAGATCCAAACCAACCACTTGTCCCTTGGACCCGATTCCAACATCGCTTCTTCTTGAAAACATCAATATCCTGTTGCCTACCTTGACTTCTTTGGTAAATCTAAGCCTCACAAGTGGAATCATGCCAAGCTGTCTGAAAGTTGCGATAATCAAACCTCTCTTGAAAAAATCTGGTCTGGACTGTGATATATTAAAGAACTATCGTCCTGTTTCAAACCTTCCCTACATTTCCAAGCTCATTGAGCGGGCAGTGTGTCAACGTCTCTCAGAACATATATCTGTGCACGACCTTCACGAGCCTTTCCAATCAGCGCACCGGCCACACCACAGCAGTGAATAGGATCATCGCTATCAGTCTGTAAGTGAATGGTCTGCTAACAACTGGCTTTAGGCTGCATTAAACTGGTCAATAACATGCTAGATATAGGGGTGTGGTCAGACCTAGTGTAGAGAATTCCATATCTTGATAGAGTTAATATTTGAATAATTTATTCCTTGGAACCAGGTCAATTTTAATCAGACTAGATGAACTTGAATATCAGGGATTGAGACTAGAACTTACTAGATGGGCGAAGCCAGGAGCCTTGATCTTGCAGCGATACGGGCGGTTGGTTCAGTCAGACACCAGGTACACTCCAAACTCTCCCTGCAATACACAACACATTATTACCCATATGGTTGAAAATAAGTAGTGACATATTTTCAATATGAGCACATGTGCCTATATCACTTTTGGCTAGCAACGATTGTTGTAGCTCGAGTTCCCATATTTTTTCGCCTATGACGTCATGAAACCATTGTTCGTGACTTCACTGTAGCCGGCCGTCGCAAGGGAAGCGGCACGTTCTTGGATATTTCTAAGATGGTAAAATGGAATAGAATCGGTAATAAAGAAATTACCCTAGGAAGTTTGCATATGACTTTTACGAAAAATAGAGCCATTGGCTCTGTAGCTCATCAGGCTTCATTATCAATTATGCTTTATATATATTAGGGGTCACAGGACCACCAAAGCTACAATTCATAATCCTCATCAGTCAAGGAGTCTGTACACAAAGTTTCAGCTTTCTAGGCCTCATGGTTCTGGAGAAGAAGATGAAAATAGGTTTTTAGGGCGTGGCCCCTGTGACCCTTATTAGGGGTCACAGGACCACCAAAGCTACAATTTATAATCCTCACTAGTCAAGGAGTCTGTACACACAATTTCAGCTTTCTAGGCCTCATGGTTCTGGAGAAGAAGATGAAATTAGGTTTTTAGGGCGTGGCCCCTGTGGCCCTTATTAGGGGTCACAGGGCCACTAAAGCTACAATTTATAATCCTCACTAGTCAATGAGATTGTACACAAAGTTTCAGCTTTCTAGGCCTCATGGTTCTGGGGACGAAGATCAAAATAAGTTTTTAGGGAGTGGCCCCTGTGGCCCTAATTAGGGGTCACAGGGCCACCAAAGCTACACTTTATAATCCTTACTAGTCAAGGAGTCTGTTCACAAAGTTTCAGCTTTCTAGGCCTCATGGTTCTAGGGAAGAAGATCAAAATAGGTTTTTAGGGCGTGGCCCCTGTGGCCCTTATTAGGGGTCACAGGGCCACCAAAGCTACAATTTATAATCCTCACTAGTCAAGGAGTCTGTACACAAAGTTTTAGATTTCTAGGCCTCATGGTTCTGGAGAAGAATATGAAAATAGGTGTTTAGGGCGTGGCCCCTGTAGTCCTAATTAGGGGTCACAGGGCCACAAAAGCTACAATTTATAATCCTCACTAGTCAAGGGGTCTGTACACAAAGTTTCAGCTTTCTAGGCCTCATGGTTCTGGAGAAGAAGATGAAAATAGGTTTTTAGGGCATGGCCCCTGTGACCCTTATTAGGGGTCACAGGACCACCAAAGCTACAATTTATAATCCTCACTAGTCAAGGAGTCTGTACACACAATTTCAGCTTTCTAGGCCTCATGGTTCTGGAGAAGAAGATGAAATTAGGTTTTTAGGGCGTGGCCCCTGTGGCCCTTATTAGGGGTCACAGGGCCACCAAAGCTACAATTTATAATCCTTACTAGTCAAGGAGTATGTACACAAAGTTTCAGCTTTCTAGGCCTCATGGTTCTAGGGAAGAAGATCAAAATAGGTTTTTAGGGCGTGGCCCCTGTGGCCCTTATTAGGGGTCACAGGGCCACCAAAGCTAAAATTTTTAATCCTCACTAGTCAAGGAGTCTGTACACAAAGTTTTAGATTTCTAGGCCTTATGGTTCTGGAGAAGAAGTCGAAATTCCACAAAGTTTACGGACGGATGGACGGACGGATGGACGGACGGACGGACGCCGGACACCATGCCATGCCATAAGCCCATCGGGCCTTACAGGCCAGATGAGCTAAAAAGTCATATGACACACTTCCTTGGGTAATAATCTCTATTTATTACATGAGGAACTGTGCCAATAACCTTTACGGTACGAGTGTGAGCTTGTGTATTGTCCGAGCAAAAGCGAGGGTTATACACAAATTTGCATGAGTTTAGTAAAATAAAATGACACACTACCAAGGGTAATAATTTCCTTATTACTGATTCTATTCCAAATTTTCTTTTAGAAATATTCAGAAAATGTCTCACTTCCTTTGCAACGGCCAACTATAGTAACATTACGAACAATGGTGCCACAGGCGAAAATAAAAGGAACTCACGCTACAACAATTGTTATTTACAAATTTGAGAGAAATTATGAACAGAAAGGCATTATGTTATGTCATAAAGGATCCAACACGTATCAGTAGAACAACTAGAACTCTTTTAGATCATATTTTAATCAGTAATGACATCAATGTCTTTGACATCAATGTCTTTGACAGTGGCGTGTTTGATTTCAAAACAGGTATCAGTGATCACAGAGGTACATTTATTGCCATAAACACAGCTATTTCAATGTCTCAATGTTATACCAGAGAGGTATGGTGTTATGAGCGAGGTGATTATGAGCTTTTGAACAGTTATATTAGTTGTACAGATTGGAATAATCTGATAACTAACAGGATAACCATTGATGAAGCAACCAACATATTTTATGATCGTCTAGGAAAATATATTCAGGAATGTATACCATCTAGAAAAGTAACAATAAGACCAAACGACAAACCATGGTATAACTCTGAAATACGACGAGAATCCGAAAACATTTAAGAAAAAAGGCTACATTAAATCACCAAATTACACACACTTGAATGAGAACAAGTTCTATGGATTTACAACTTCTTTATTGCAAGAGTGCGACGTTTCGGTGTAGGTACTAACACCGTTTTCAAGCAAGTGATACAGAGCATGATATGGAAGTGATTATATACATAATAGTGAATATGTTTATACAATTAATTGGATTAATGTACAGAGATATAACAAGTTTTTGTAGTTGACATACATGGTGATTGGATTGTTGTTATAGTACACAATGCATGAGAGGAAGCTTCCTCTCACCAACTTCTAAATGCCTCTTAAAGAAATTACACACACTTGTTCACAGTTTAATTTGCTAATGACAGATATAAACAAATCTGTAAATATTTAGGTGAATGACGACTGTCGATGCTGTCAAAAAGAAGGTCCATGTTTTTATGATAAATACAGTAAACTACATGTTGGTATACCGTCCCTCCATTGCTTGGAAAAAGTTCCATTTGCATAAAATGTAAATTATTTTACACTTTTCGAGAGAGAAAATGTCAGTGATCACAATGGTGTGTTTACTTCCTGCATGCACCTACTAGATTGGGAACTACTACAAGTTAACTTTTTGTAATCAATTCGTTGAACATTGTTTCCTGTGACGTCATTGACAAACAATGCGCGGAAAATGAACAATGCATAGAAGTCGATCGTTTGTTTTCATGACAAATGGATACTGACTAAAATTCCAACCATCGATAGATATTTATCTCATCTTAACTATGATGTAAATTTCATACCATACATAAACACGTAAATTACTAGTGTATTCATCAGGCTTCAAACGACAACTGTTTTCGGCGAGATGGAAACTGAAAACAAGTGACTATTTGCAACTACGTACCAAAGTATCAATTGATCGTTACATAATTGACAAACTATATCCATAATCAAAGATTGGTAAAAATAAATTCACAGACATTCATTTGATATAATTTTCTTTTGATGTTTTAAGTGAAATATATGACGCCCACTTCATACAAAATCCGGTAATTCAATCGGAACGGTGTTCAGCAAATCTCGCCATTGCCGTTCAAGGTCGCATTGGTTATGAAATTTGATAATCATAGCTGCGCTGAAATAGCGTACAAAACAATCATAAACATAGTTTTAGTACTATAAACATCAAAAGCAGAAAAAAATCTATTAATTTAAGTATGTGTCAAGTGAAAATGTATAAAATCAAAAGTATTTTTCACAAAAATGTGAAAAAAAACCTGAAATCTAAAAAAAAAAACTTGTTTAACTCAAATAAAACAAATTTTCATAACACTTATATCGTACAAGTTTTAAAAAGAAATTTAAAAATCATATTGTATTTTATTTGGATTTAATAATTTTACTTTTAACGGAAAAATAAGCTTCAAGTGTCATCAATAAATGTAATACATGTATCCGAACCGGCCGTCAAACCTGACCAACGGACTTTATCGTGTAAGATTATGGAGATTTAGTTTAGATATCTAGGAACAATGTTCAGTCAATTATGTTTCAATACCTGCAACCAAAATGACGTATCATCTTTTTTTCGTTCAATGTACACTTTATGACGTCAACAAAAAGTCAAACATGGCGCCATTTCAAATGGCTTTGTAGTTGATTTGGGAATAATAGGTATAAATCCAATAAAAGTGTATGAATACCTATAATATTGGTACCAAATTAATGCTAAGATCTTTTTTAAGACAGAAGATATTTATTTATATGTAATTATCCATTTATTAAATGTATATTTAGTTCTAAATTGGGAATGTCATGGAATGTACATTTATGTACACCCCAGCACCTGGATGGCGTTTCGTGTATGTACATTTATGTTCAGGCTGGCGCTAAGGGGGTGAAAGCGGGTGATTTTGCTCCAACTTCGTTCATTTATCTTCACAATGCATAGCATGTACATTTCACAGACGTAAAAATCTCATTGATAAGTTATAAGCGATCAATTCAATACAATTCAATACGTCAACTGTGGAATACACGGCATGCAAAATGGCATCTGCCGTATTGTTAGCACTGACAGACAAATAATAAAAGTACCGAGGGTACAGAAGCTCACCTTAAAATGAATGATGTGGTAATATGGTTTAATTGTGTAACCATCTGTAATATGATAATTGATTATGGCTGCCATCATGATTTTTTTATCTTTTAAAATGCTATTCTTCTGTTGGAAACCACTAGAGCTTGAACAAACATTAATACAAGAATGATATAATCATGATTTGTTAACAAGCAGTAGGTTTTTGTATAACTTTTTTGTATATCTATGGCTAAATTGGTGACCATCTTGGACTTTTTAATCTTCAAAATGCTACTTTTACGTGGGCATCTGTATTAATTTCATTATGATATCTTGATTGGTTTAGGAGTATTCATTTAGTCACACTCTCAACTTCCAAAGAACTAAAAAGATGATGCACATAAACATTTGGAATATATCTCTCTGACACAAATCACAAATTCAGCTAGTGATAGGTCCAATTGCCAAAGTAAACTGTCCAGGTCAATGTCTCATGTAATTCTAATTTAAGATTTCTGAATATCTTAAATCTTGACATATGTTAATGCAATCTGATTGGTCAGAATAGGCTAGCAACATGGGGGTTGGGCGGGGGGGGGGGGATTGGGGAAGAAGTCCATACTAAAATATCCAAGGAGAAATAAATTTGCCATAGACTGTCATCTAATGGAGAAAAATAGGTTTTTAAGATTGTGACCCCTGTGACCCTATTTGGGGTCATGGGGTCACGAAACCTACAGTTTAGAATCCCAATTGGCCAAGGAGTCTACATGCAGTCTTTCAGCTCAATAGACCTTTAGGTGCTAAAGATGATGATGAAAATAAGTTTTTAAGGTGTGACCCCTGTGACCCTATTTGGGGTCATGGGGTCACGAAATCTACAATTTAGAATCCCCATTGGCCAAGGAGTCTGCACATATAATTTCAGCTCTCTAGACCTTTTGGAACTTGAGTGAGTGAGTGAGTTATTGTTTAGCGCCGCTTGGGCAATATTGCAGCCATTAGCGGCGATTTTGGAACTTGAGAAGAAGATGAAAATAGTTTTTTAAGGTTGTGACCCCTGTGACCCTATTTGGGGTCACAGGGTCAACAAAGTTACAAATTAGAATCCCCATTGTCCAAGGAGTCTGCACATATCACTTTCAACTCTCTAGTCCTCTTAGAACTGGAGAAGAAGATGAAAATAGGTTTTTAAGGTTGTGACCCCTGTGACCCTATTTGGGGTCACAGGTTCACCAAAGTTACAAATTAGAATCCCCATTGTCCAAGGAGTCTGCACATATCATTTTCAACTCTCTAGTCCTTTTAGAACTGGAGAAGAAGATGAAAATAGGTTTTTAAGGTTGTGACCCCTGTGACCCTATTTGGGGTCATGGGGTCACGAAATCTACAATTAAGAATCCCCATTGGCCAAGGAGTCTGCACATATCATTTTCAACTCTATAGTCCTTTTAGTACTGGAGAAGAAGATGAAAATAGGTTTTTAAGGTTGTGACCCCTGTGACCCTATTTGGGGTCATGGGGTCACGAAATCTACAATTAAGAATCCTGATTGGCCAAGGAGTCTGCACATATCATTTTCAACTCTATAGTCCTTTTAGTACCGGAGAAGAAGATGAAAATAGGTTTTTAAGGTTGTGACCCTTGTGACCCTATTTGGGGTCACAGGTTCACCAAAGTTACAAATTAGAATCCCCATTGTCCAAGGAGTCTGCACATATCACTTTCAACTCTCTAGTCCTTTTAGAACTGGAGAAGAAGATGAAAATAGGTTTTTAAGGTTGTGACCCCTGTGACCCTATTTGGGGTCACAGGGTCAACAAAGTTACAAATTAGAATCCCCATTGTCCAAGGAGTCTGCACATACCATTTTCAACTCTCTAGTCCTTTTAGAACTGGAGAAGAAGATGAAAATAGGTTTTTAAAGTTGTGACCCTTGTGACCCTATTTGGGGTCACAGGTTCACCAAAGTTACAAATTAGAATCCCCATTGTCCAAGGAGTCTGCACATATCACTTTCAACTCTCTAGTCCTTTTAGAACTGGAGAAGAAGATGAAAATAGGTTTTTAAGATTGTGACCCCTGTGACCCTATTTGGGGTCACAGGTTCACCAAAGTTACAAATTAGAATCCCCATTGTCCAAGGAGTCTGCACATATCACTTTCAACTCTCTAGTCCTTTTAGAACTGGAGAAGAAGATGAAAATAGTTTTTTAAGGTTGTGACCCCTGTGACCCTATTTGGGGTCACAGGGTCAACAAAGTTACAAATTAGAATCCCCATTGTCCAAGGAGTCTGCACATATCATTTTCAACTCTCTAGTCCTTTTAGAACTGGAGAAGAAGATGAAAATAGGTTTTTAAGGTTGTGACCCCTGTGACCCTATTTGGGGTCATGGGGTCACGAAATCTACAATTAAGGATCCTGATTGGCCAAGGAGTCTGCACATATCATTTTCAACTCTATAGTCCTTTTAGTACTGGAGAAGAAGATGAAAATAGGTTTTTAAGGTTGTGACCCCTGTGACCCTATTTGGGGTCATGGGGTCACGAAATCTACAATTAAGAATCCTGATTGGCCAAGGAGTCTGCACATATCACTTTCAACTCTATAGTCCTTTTAGTACTGGAGAAGAAGATGAAAATAGGTTTTTAAGGTTGTGACCCTTGTGACCCTATTTGGGGTCACAGGTTCACCAAAGTTACAAATTAGAATCCCCATTGTCCAAGGAGTCTGCACATATCACTTTCAACTCTCTAGTCCTTTTAGAACTGGAGAAGAAGATGAAAATAGGTTTTTAAGATTGTGACCCCTGTGACCCTATTTGGGGTCACAGGTTCACCAAAGTTACAAATTAGAATCCCCATTGTCAAAGGAGTCTGCACATATCACTTTCAACTCTCTAGTCCTTTTAGAACTGGAGAAGAAGATGAAAATAGTTTTTTAAGGTTGTGACCCCTGTGACCCTATTTGGGGTCACAGGGTCAACAAAGTTACAAATTAGAATCCCCATTGTCCAAGGAGTCTGCACATATCATTTTCAACTCTCTAGTCCTTTTAGAACTGGAGAAGAAGATGAAAATAGTTTTTTAAGGTTGTGACCCCTGTGACCCTATTTGGGGTCACAGGGTCAACAAAGTTACAAATTAGAATCCCCATTGTCCAAGGAGTCTGCACATATCACTTTCAACTCTCTAGTCCTTTTAGAACTGGAGAAGAAGATGAAAATAGTTTTTTAAGGTTGTGACCCCTGTGACCCTATTTGGGGTCACAGGTTCACCAAAGTTACAAATTAGAATCCCCATTGTCCAAGGAGTCTGCACATATCACTTTCAACTCTCTAGTCCTTTTAGAACTGGAGAAGAAGATGAAAATAGGTTTTTAAGATTGTGACCCCTGTGACCCTATTTGGGGTCACAGGTTCACCAAAGTTACAAATTAGAATCCCCATTGTCCAAGGAGTCTGCACATATCACTTTCAACTGTCTAGTCCTTTTAGAACTGGAGAAGAAGATGAAAATAGGTTTTTAAGGTTGTGACCCCTGTGACCCTATTTTGGGTCACAGGTTCACCAAAGTTACAAATTAGAATCCCCATTGTCCAAGGAGTCTGCACATACCACTTTCAACTCTCTAGTCCTTTTAGAACTGGAGAAGAAGATGAAAATAGGTTTTTAAGGTTGTGACCCTTGTGACCCTATTTGGGGTCACAGGTTCACCAAAGTTACAAATTAGAATGCCCATTGTCCAAGGAGTCTGCACATATCACTTTCAACTCTCTAGTCCTTTTAGAACTGGAGAAGAAGATGAAAATAGGTTTTTAAGGTTGTGACCCCTGTGACCCTATTTGGGGTCACAGGTTCACCAAAGTTACAAATTAGAATCCCCATTGGCCAAGGAGTCTGCACATATCATTTCAACTCTCTAGTCATTCTGGAACTGGAGAAGAAGATTAAAATAGGTTTTTAAAGTTGTGACCCCTGTGACCCTATTTGGGGTCACAGGTTCACCAAAGTTACAAATTAGAATCCCCATTGTCCAAGGAGTCTGCACATATCACTTTCAACTCTCTAGTCCTTTTAGAACTGGAGAAGAAGATGAAAATAGGTTTTTAAGGTTGTGACCCCTGTGACCCTATTTGGGGTCACAGGTTCACCAAAGTTACAAATTAGAATCCCCATTGGCCAAGGAGTCTGCACATATCATTTCAACTCTCTAGTCATTCTGGAACTGGAGAAGAAGATGAAAATATGTTTTTAAGGTTGTGACCCCTGTGACCTTATTTGGGGTCATGGGGTCACGAAATCTACAATTAAGAATCCTGATTGGCCAAGGAGTCTGCACATATCATTTTCAACTCTATAGTCCTTTTAGTACTGGAAAAGAAGATGAAAATAGGTTTTTAAGGTTGTGACCCTTGTGACCCTATTTGGGGTCACAGGTTCACCAAAGTTACAAATTAGAATCCCCATTGTCCAAGGAGTCTGCACATATCACTTTCAACTCTCTAGTCCTTTTAGAACTGGAGAAGAAAATGAAAATAGGTTTTTAAGATTGTGACCCCTGTGACCCTATTTGGGGTCACAGGTTCACCAAAGTTACAAATTAGAATCCCCATTGTCCAAGGAGTCTGCACATATCATTTTCAACTCTCTAGTCCTTTTAGAACTGGAGAAGAAGATGAAAATAGTTTTTTTAAGGTTGTGACCCCTGTGACCCTATTTGGGGTCACAGGGTCAACAAAGTTACAAATTAGAATCCCCATTGTCCAAGGAGTCTGCACATATCATTTTCAACTCTCTAGTCCTTTTAGAACTGGAGAAGAAGATGAAAATAGGTTTTTAAGGTTGTGACCCCTGTGACCCTATTTGGGGTAATGGGGTCACGAAATCTACAATTAAGAATCCTGATTGGCCAAGGAGTCTGCACATATCATTTTCAACTCTATAGTCCTTTTGGAACTTGAGAAGAAGATGAAAATAGGTTTTAAAGGTTGTGACCCCTGTGACCCTATTTGGGGTCACAGGTTCACCAAAGTTACAAATTAGAATCCCCATTGTCCAAGGAGTCTGCACATATCACTTTCAACTCTCTAGTCCTTTTAGAACTGGAGAAGAAGATGAAAATAGTTTTTTAAGGTTGTGACCCCTGTGACCCTATTTGGGGTCACAGGGTCAACAAAGTTACAAATTAGAATCCCCATTGTCCAAGGAGTCTGCACATATCACTTTCAACTCTCTAGTCCTTTTAGAACTGGAGAAGAAGATGAAAATAGTTTTTTAAGGTTGTGACCCCTGTGACCCTATTTGGGGTCACAGGTTCACCAAAGTTACAAATTAGAATCCCCATTGTCCAAGGAGTCTGCACATATCACTTTCAACTCTCTAGTCCTTTTAGAACTGGAGAAGAAGATGAAAATAGGTTTTTAAGATTGTGACCCCTGTGACCCTATTTGGGGTCATGGGGTCACCAAAGTTACAAATTAGAATCCCCATTGTCCAAGGAGTCTGCACATATCACTTTCAACTGTCTAGTCCTTTTAGAACTGGAGAAGAAGATGAAAATAGGTTTTTAAGGTTGTGACCCCTGTGACCCTATTTTGGGTCACAGGTTCACCAAAGTTACAAATTAGAATCCCCATTGTCCAAGGAGTCTGCACATACCACTTTCAACTCTCTAGTCCTTTTAGAACTGGAGAAGAAGATGAAAATAGGTTTTTAAGGTTGTGACCCTTGTGACCCTATTTGGGGTCACAGGTTCACCAAAGTTACAAATTAGAATGCCCATTGTCCAAGGAGTCTGCACATATCACTTTCAACTCTCTAGTCCTTTTAGAACTGGAGAAGAAGATGAAAATAGGTTTTTAAGGTTGTGACCCCTGTGACCCTATTTGGGGTCACAGGTTCACCAAAGTTACAAATTAGAATCCCCATTGGCCAAGGAGTCTGCACATATCATTTCAACTCTCTAGTCATTCTGGAACTGGAGAAGAAGATTAAAATAGGTTTTTAAAGTTGTGACCCCTGTGACCCTATTTGGGGTCACAGGTTCACCAAAGTTACAAATTAGAATCCCCATTGTCCAAGGAGTCTGCACATATCACTTTCAACTCTCTAGTCCTTTTAGAACTGGAGAAGAAGATGAAAATAGGTTTTTAAGGTTGTGACCCCTGTGACCCTATTTGGGGTCACAGGTTCACCAAAGTTACAAATTAGAATCCCCATTGGCCAAGGAGTCTGCACATATCATTTCAACTCTCTAGTCATTCTGGAACTGGAGAAGAAGATGAAAATATGTTTTTAAGGTTGTGACCCCTGTGACCCTATTTGGGGTCATGGGGTCACGAAATCTACAATTAAGAATCCTGATTGGCCAAGGAGTCTGCACATATCATTTTCAACTCTATAGTCCTTTTAGTACTGGAGAAGAAGATGAAAATAGGTTTTTAAGGTTGTGACCCTTGTGACCCTATTTGGGGTCACAGGTTCACCAAAGTTACAAATTAGAATCCCCATTGTCCAAGGAGTCTGCACATATCACTTTCAACTCTCTAGTCCTTTTAGAACTGGAGAAGAAGATGAAAATAGGTTTTTAAGATTGTGACCCCTGTGACCCTATTTGGGGTCACAGGTTCACCAAAGTTACAAATTAGAATCCCCATTGTCCAAGGAGTCTGCACATATCATTTTCAACTCTCTAGTCCTTTTAGAACTGGAGAAGAAGATGAAAATAGTTTTTTTAAGGTTGTGACCCCTGTGACCCTATTTGGGGTCATGGGGTCACGAAATCTACAATTAAGAATCCCGATTGGCCAAGGAGTCTGCACATATCACTTTCAACTCTCTAGTCCTTTTAGAACTGGAGAAGAAGATGAAAATAGGTTTTTAAGGTTGTGACCCCTGTGACCCTATTTGGGGTCACAGGTTCACCAAAGTTACAAATTAGAATCCCCATTGGCCAAGGAGTCTGCACATATCATTTCAACTCTCTAGTCATTCTGGAACTGGAGAAGAAGATTAAAATAGGTTTTTAAAGTTGTGACCCCTGTGACCCTATTTGGGGTCACAGGTTCACCAAAGTTACAAATTAGAATCCCCATTGTCCAAGGAGTCTGCACATATCACTTTCAACTCTCTAGTCCTTTTAGAACTGGAGAAGAAGATGAAAATAGGTTTTTAAGGTTGTGACCCCTGTGACCCTATTTGGGGTCACAGGTTCACCAAAGTTACAAATTAGAATCCCCATTGGCCAAGGAGTCTGCACATATCATTTCAACTCTCTAGTCATTCTGGAACTGGAGAAGAAGATGAAAATATGTTTTTAAGGTTGTGACCCCTGTGACCCTATTTGGGGTCATGGGGTCACGAAATCTACAATTAAGAATCCTGATTGGCCAAGGAGTCTGCACATATCATTTTCAACTCTATAGTCCTTTTAGTACTGGAGAAGAAGATGAAAATAGTTTTTTTAAGGTTGTGACCCCTGTGACCCTATTTGGGGTCATGGGGTCACGAAATCTACAATTAAGAATCCCGATTGGCCAAGGAGTCTGCACATATCACTTTCAACTCTCTAGTCCTTTTAGAACTGGAGAAGAAGATGAAAATAGGTTTTTAAGGTTGTGACCCCTGTGACCCTATTTGGGGTCACAGGTTCACCAAAGTTACAAATTAGAATCCCCATTGGCCAAGGAGTCTGCACATATCATTTCAACTCTCTAGTCATTCTGGAACTGGAGAAGAAGATTAAAATAGGTTTTTAAAGTTGTGACCCCTGTGACCCTATTTGGGGTCACAGGTTCACCAAAGTTACAAATTAGAATCCCCATTGTCCAAGGAGTCTGCACATATCACTTTCAACTCTCTAGTCCTTTTAGAACTGGAGAAGAAGATGAAAATAGGTTTTTAAGGTTGTGACCCCTGTGACCCTATTTGGGGTCACAGGTTCACCAAAGTTACAAATTAGAATCCCCATTGGCCAAGGAGTCTGCACATATCATTTCAACTCTCTAGTCATTCTGGAACTGGAGAAGAAGATGAAAATATGTTTTTAAGGTTGTGACCCCTGTGACCCTATTTGGGGTCATGTGGTCACGAAATCTACAATTAAGAATCCTGATTGGCCAAGGAGTCTGCACATATCATTTTCAACTCTATAGTCCTTTTAGTACTGGAGAAGAAGATGAAAATAGGTTTTTAAGGTTGTGACCCTTGTGACCCTATTTGGGGTCACAGGTTCACCAAAGTTACAAATTAGAATCCCCATTGTCCAAGGAGTCTGCACATATCACTTTCAACTCTCTAGCCCTTTTAGAACTGGAGAAGAAGATGAAAATAGGTTTTTAAGGTTGTGACCCCGGTGACCCTATTTGGGGTCATGGGGTCACGAAATCTACAATTAAGAATCCCGATTGGCCAAGGAGTCTGCACATATCATTTTCAACTCTATAGTCCTTTTAGTACTGGAGAAGAAGATGAAAATAGGTTTTTAAGGTTGTGACCCCTGTGACCCTATTTGGGGTCACAGGTTCACCAAAGTTACAAATTAGAATCCCCATTGGCCAAGGAGTCTGCATATATCATTTCAACTCTCTAGTCATTCTGGAACTGGAGAAGAAGATTAAAATAGGTTTTTAAAGTTGTGACCCCTGTGACCCTATTTGGGGTCACAGGTTCACCAAAGTTACAAATTAGAATCCCCATTGTCCAAGGAGTCTGCACATATCACTTTCAACTCTCTAGTCCTTTTAGAACTGGAGAAGAAGATGAAAATAGGTTTTTAAGGTTGTGACCCCTGTGACCCTATTTGGGGTCACAGGTTCACCAAAGTTACAAATTAGAATCCCCATTGGCCAAGGAGTCTGCACATATCATTTCAACTCTCTAGTCATTCTGGAACTGGAGAAGAAGATGAAAATAGGTTTTTAAGGTTGTGACCCCTGTGACCCTATTTGGGGTCATGGGGTCACGAAATCTACAATTAAGAATCCTGATTGGCCAAGGAGTCTGCACATATCATTTTCAACTCTATAGTCCTTTTAGTACTGGAGAAGAAGATGAAAATAGGTTTTTAAGGTTGTGACCCTTGTGACCCTATTTGGGGTCACAGGTTCACCAAAGTTACAAATTAGAATCCCCATTGTCCAAGGAGTCTGCACATATCACTTTCAACTCTCTAGTCCTTTTAGAACTGGAGAAGAAGATGAAAATAGGTTTTTAAGATTGTGACCCCTGTGACCCTATTTGGGGTCACAGGTTCACCAAAGTTACAAATTAGAATCCCCATTGTCCAAGGAGTCTGCACATATCATTTTCAACTCTCTAGTCCTTTTAGAACTGGAGAAGAAGATGAAAATAGTTTTTTTAAGGTTGTGACCCCTGTGACCCTATTTTGGGTCACAGGGTCAACAAAGTTACAAATTAGAATCCCCATTGTCCAAGGAGTCTGCACATATCATTTTCAACTCTCTAGTCCTTTTAGAACTGGAGAAGAAGATGAAAATAGGTTTTTAAGGTTGTGACCCCTGTGACCCTATTTGGGGTCATGGGGTCACGAAATCTACAATTAAGAATCCTGATTGGCCAAGGAGTCTGCACATATCATTTTCAACTCTATAGTCCTTTTGGAACTTGAGAAGAAGATGAAAATAGGTTTTTAAGGTTGTGACCCCTGTGACCCTATTTGGGGTCACAGGTTCACCAAAGTTACAAATTAGAATCCCCATTGTCCAAGGAGTCTGCACATATCACTTTCAACTCTCTAGCCCTTTTAGAACTGGAGAAGAAGATGAAAATAGGTTTTTAAGGTTGTGACCCCGGTGACCCTATTTGGGGTCATGGGGTCACGAAATCTACAATTAAGAATCCCGATTGGCCAAGGAGTCTGCACATATCATTTTCAACTCTATAGTCCTTTTAGTACTGGAGAAGAAGATGAAAATAGGTTTTTAAGGTTGTGACCCCTGTGACCCTATTTGCCTTTGGGGTCACAGGTTCACCAAAGTTACAAATTAGAATCCCCATTGTCCAAGGAGTCTGCACATATCACTTTCAACTCTCTAGTCCTTTTCGAACTGGAGAAGAAGATGAAACAAGTGAAGAAGCGAGCAAAGCTCACATACCCCCGCTCCCCACTTTGTTCCAAGAATTTCAAATAGTAAAACTGATTAATATTGGTTAAAGTATGATCGTTGAGTATACAGTAAGTCATTGTGTAAGTCTTCTTTCAACTGAAACCAAAATACCGAATTCATTAATAGGTTTTACAATTAAAAGGGTACATCTAGAGATAATGGTTGATCTTTGTTTCAAATTTGAGGTAGTTATCATGAATATTCTACGAGATGCACTGAGGACAAAACTATTTTTGTTGAGTCATTTTGTAAGTTATGTTTTCCAAAAAAAACACAGAGAAGAAAATCCATATACATCGTTTAACTCTCACAAGGCATATCCAGCAATCACTATTGACATTTGTAGCAAATTTGGTGAAGCTGAGATGTATATTTCAGGAAATATGTTCAGGACAAAGTAATTATCATAGAATCACTGTTTTAGTCATGTTTCCATGGAAACCGCCAATTTTTTAAAAAATGTGATAGTCTAATCCTCAAATGGCACATCTAGGGATCATGGTTGATAAGTGTATGAAGTTTGGTGAAGCTAGCATGAATAGTTTGGGAGATATGATCCGGACAAAAGACTTTGTCTTAGAGTCACTGTTTTAGTCATGTTTCCATGGAAACCGCAAAAAATATAAATTATTGGTTGGTCTAACCCTCACAAGGCACATCTAGGAATCATGGTTGATAAGTGTATGAAGATTGGTGAAGCTAGCATGAATAGTTTGGGAGATATGCTCCAGACAAAGAACTGGGTCATTGAGTCACTGTTTTAGTCATGTTTCCATGGAAACCGCAAAAAATAAAAAAAATGTGATGGTCTAACCCTCAAAAGGCACAACTAGGGATCATGGTTGACATGTGTATGAAGTTTGATGAAGCTAGCATGCATAGTTTTGAAGATCTGCTCTGCACAAAACGACCTCCTCAAAGAGTCACTTTTTAGTCACGTTTCCATGGAAACTGCAAAAAAGTAAATTCAGAAATAGTTCTAACCCTCAAAAGGCACAACTAGGGATCATGGTTGACATGTGTATGAAGTTTGATGAGGCTAGCATGCATAGTTTTGGAGATCTGCTCCGCACAAAGTTTTGGGACGGACGGACAGACGGACGGACGGACAGACGGACGGACGGAAAGAATGAACGCTATATACCCCCGCTTACGCTGTAAGGCGGGGGTATAAATAGGTTTTTAAGGTTGTGACCCCTGTGACCCTATTTGGGGTCACAGGTTCACCACAGTTACAAATTAGAATCCCCATTGTCCAATGAGTCTGCACATATCACTTTCAACTCTCTAGTCCTTTTAGAACTGGAGAAGAAGATGAAAATAGGTTTTTAAGGTTGTGACCCCTGTGACCCTATTTGGGGTCATGGGGTCACGAAATCTACAATTTAGAATCTCCATTGTCCAAGGAGTCTGCACATATAATTTTTAACTCTCTACTCCTTTTGGAACTGGAGAAGAAGATGAAAATAGGTATTTAAGGTTGTGACCCCTGTGACCCTATTTGGGGTCACAGGGTCACCAAAGTTACAAATTAGAATCCCCATTGGCCAAGGAGTCTGCACATATCATTTTTAACTCTCTAGTCCTTCTGGAACTGGAGAAGAAGATGAAAATAGGTTTTTAAAGTTGTGACCCCTGTGACCCTATTTGGGGTCACCAAAGTTACAAATTAGAATCTCCATATGCTAAGGTACTTGTACACAAAATTTCAGCTCTCTAATGTGTATGGTTCATGAGGAGAAGTCGAAAGTGTCAAAAGTTTACGGACGGACGGACGACGGACGTACGACGGACGACGGACGGACGCCGGACGACGGGCCATGCCATAAGCCCATCTGGACTTTCAGTCCTGATGAGCTAAAAATATAGAACAACTTGCATGACAATCTTAAATATTCCATATTCAAGGTAATATTATGATTACTAAGTTCAAATTAGAGAATTTATATGGTGCGAGTGATCACTTGATGAAAGCTTAAAATCTAATAACAATGATGTGTCATCTGCAGCTGAAAAGTCAATATGGCTGCTATCGCGGCCATCTTGGATTATAACAACTGAAACGTCTACCTTTCTGTGCGGAATCACCATAGTTATAAGTTACAACATACTACAATTTGAGAACTAGATTAGCGTTTGCGGGATACCGCAAAAGCAGAGCGGCCCCGGAACTTTGGGTTTCGCCTTACCCTGTTCCGCTTTTTACAGGCCTCACCAAATTGGGAATTTTCTCGTGACCTTGACCTTTGACACTCAAGGTCACACAATCAATGAACACATTTCATTGAGTATAACATTATTGTAATGAAATAAAGTGTTAAAAATTAAATTAATCCATTTTCTCCATATATGTTGACCTTGCTGTGACCTTGACCTTCGACAGTTCGTACCCAAAACTTTTTTAAAATGTTGTACTTCTCAAGAGATAATATATACAAAATCTAAACTTCATAGCACAAAAACTTTTCAAGTTATTGTGTTTACAAGGAATTGCAATAACTCATATCTCATGACCTTGACCTTTGACCTTCAAGGTCACACAATAATTGAACACTTTTTATTGAGTATAACAATCATGTATTGATTAAAAGTGATCATAGTTAAAATTAAGCATTTTCGCTAAACCATGCTTAAGTCATGACCTTGCTGTGACCTTGACCTTTGTCAGATTGTAGCCAAAACCTTTTCAAATTTTTTTACTTTTCCAAGGATGATATATACCAAGTTAGAGCTTCATAGCACAAAAACTTTTCAAGTTACCGTGTTTACAAAGAATTTTGTGGTGATTTTATAACTCGTGACCTTGACCTTTGAACTTGAAAGTGAACATGTCATAATGATTCCCTGGAAGTATTAACATTTAGACATGTTCATGAGTTCTGAAAAGCTAAATGGGATAAAGTTATACCCCAATTTAGTGCATTTTGTAATAACTCATATCTCATGACCTTGACCTTTGACCTTCAAGGTCACACAATCATTGAACACTTTTCATTGAGTATAACAATCATGTATTGATTAAAAGTGTTCATAGTTAAAATAAAGCATTTTCGCTAAAACATGCTTACGTCATGACCTTGCTGTGACCTTGACCTTTGACGGATTGTAGCCAAAACCTTTTCAAAATTTTTTACTTTTCCAAGGATGATATATACCAAGTAAGAGCTTCATAGCACAAAACCTTTTCAAGTTATCGCGTTTACAAGGAATTCTTAGAGTGAATACATAGCTCGTGACCTTGACCTTTGACCTTGAAAGTGAACGTGTCAAAATCATTCCCCCGAGGTATGAGTAGTAAGGTATGAATAAGAGTTCTGGAAAGCTTAGGGGAAAAAAGTTATAGCTAGTAGTACGAGTGCGGCGACGGCGGCGGCGATGGAAACTTCACAAAAACTGATAGCAGCCCCGTCCTTAGACGGGGCTGCTAATTAAGAAGAGTTTGAAGTGTGGTAATCTACCCTTGCTGATCTCTAAGTGAATAATGCATGGAAAAGACTAGAAGAGATTACCGGTACCGGGTAATATATTGTTACCAGTTTGGAGAAAAGAAATCTAACATTGATAATTTGATAGGGAAAATTACTGTCATAATCAAAACATTAGCCCTTTGAAAACCAAGTCATATTTTCAGCGCACAGCCAAACCCTCCAGATGAATTTATAAAATCTCTGAAATTTGTTTCTCCAAATTTAGCACAGCCAAATCCTCCAGATGAATTTATAAAATCTCTGAAACTTCTTTCTCCAAATTTATCTGTTATGATAAGACGGATAAAATAAGAAGAAGAATAACAATGAAAAGGTTCAAGATTGAAGGAGGTTTACATAAAAACTTATCAAAGCAATGACATAAAAACTAAAAAAAGCAATGAAATTATCCACTCTTAAGATGTTACTGTTAGCCCAGCGGATAAGTGCAATAATTGTGCACATCGTGATGCAAGCATGAAATTTGGCATGATTGTAGTTTATACCTGTCTCATAACATACAGATCGAGAGGCCTCGCAAATTTTTCATATTTTTCATTTTTTTGGTAAAAAAGTGAAAAAAAGTGATTTTTTTCACTTATTTTCCTCTTAATTTTTTTTCTGAACCCTTAAATACTTTTTTATCATATATTACATTGTTGGAAATTCAAAGCTGATCATTTTTCATTATATGCATGTATTTCTATCTTTAACGGTTAGGTCTACAGAAGTCATAACACTAAAACTAGGACTGCCGCAACAGTATTTAGGTCTTCAAGACTCTGCTTGAACTACAAACCAAGGGTTTGTCATCAATTTCCATCCAGTCGTTTTGAAACTAGTAGATAATAAAAGAATATCCACATTATATTTGAATTTAATGCGTTTCATAGAGTTTAATATGCAAACCAGGTCTGTTAAATGCATGTTTTGGGTCAATCCGTGATGAGATGCCAACAACTAAATAGCGCTATTTGGATCTGGCAAGGACATTTAACTTTGAGGCTTGGGCAACCTTTCGAAAGGCATCATTAAGTTGCTAAGAATTAAAGTTTGTTTAACATGTTAATGAAAATTAATGTTTTAAAATAAAGCAGCAGATATGTCATGGTGGCTATGCTCCTTACTGATCAACAGCAATATATTGAGAATGTTGAAGAAAATGTATGTATAAGCTTTTAATGTAATATAGGTTTGAAGTTTTTATAACTTCTAAATTATGTTCATATCATATGAAACTTAATTGGATATTTTTGGAGGATAACATTTACACTAATGAAGTTGTACTTATGCTGGAGGTGACATAAATGTATACATATTACAGTTGCATATTTAGTTCAGGAGTTATGAAAGAACAGAGCCATTTGTCCTGTAGCATAGTTCATGAAATCAATTTGATAGACATTTACCTATGCAATCTCTCATGGTGTGAACAGTTAACAAGTATACAACTATTTAATATTTATAGTGGACTAATTTTCAGAATGTTAGAGCTTTTTATTCTTGAGAAATAATAATGACGAAAAAATAATTTTAACTTCTAGCCTTCATGTGCCTTATAAGGGGACCCAAAGTAACCAAATCTACACTCATAATCTGCCATAGCTAAGCAATCTTTAAGCAAGCCTTCCATGGTAGTTGTGTTTGGTACGTTGAGAGAAAAATGGTCAAATAAGCAACTTATCACCCGTTATTTAAGAAATAATATTTATGAAAGATGACAGATTTCTTATACTTTTAAAATTTGCAGGTATTCTTGGGCATAAGTTTCTGGATGTTTTTATTTTTTTTAACACAAAGTTTTTTAGGGCATGGTCTCTGTGTTCCTTATCAGGAGTCATGCCATGATAATTGCCAAAATTTATTCTTCTTGAAAAGGTAATTTTCAATGCCTTTTATATTCATAAAGTGCTAGACCGTTTGGTACCTTAAAATTATCTTCTCTTATCTGCTCGTAAATGAACAATTATATCATATTTTAGCGTATTGAAAGGCATTGTCTGTCGGGCACTAGCAAACTCAAATTCTCAGATATTTTTTATCATAGGCTAGGATTTGAATTCTTATCATCTTACTCCTACACCCGAGTGTACAATTGAAACGGGTAATCCATCTAAACACTTCGATAGAATATTTAAGGTTGTTGATAATATCTGTCTGGTTTGTCTGCATTCAAATTTCGTGTCTGTGGCACCAACTAGTCCTTCAATCAGCTTATTCAATATCTGCCTTAACTAAGTACACCTGCCAGAGATCATTGACAAACAGAGGGTAAAGTAAATAAAGGGTTCAACTCATGAAGATTTAGATAGACATGCAGATGACTTGAGTATCACTTCAACATCACAATTACATGTACAATATACATGATCAAATAAAATCATTATCAGCCAATATGAACAGATATTTGAAAGCAGATATTAATGTATAAGTAAAATTGAATCACAAAATTCAACTCATGGCAATAACTTCCTAAAAACTTTTTCTTCTTCTTCTAATTGAAATCTTGTGCAGCAGAAAAGTGAAAATTCATTATTTTTTCACGTCCAGCACTATTCAAACTAGACCTCCTTGGACTTGTGAAAAGAAGCATGTAGAAATGCTTTTGATCTCACCAGAAGAATATTGATGCTTGATTGATAGTGATCCTTTATATTTAAATAAATAGTTTATTTGTAAGTCTTTATCATCTGATGACAAATCATAGAAAAATGATCAACTACAGAGTTGATGTCTGGTTTGTTTTCAAAATAACAGACTAATCTATTTTCATCGCCTAAATTCCCTATGGTTTAAATCAAAGAATACAACTATTTCTGACATGCATAAATGTTTATGTTACAGTTTGTTTACGTGCAATCTTCAAGGAGATCATGCATACATTGAACTATTGTCCTTTTATTTAAGTGGCCTGTTCAGATGTTGAATCTAAAAGTGTTAAAAAGGGCCAAACGTTACTTAAATTAGAAAGCAAAAATATTTTCGAAATGGTCGTCAGACTATTAAAAGTATTACCCGATCATCTTACACACACCATTATTTCATTGTAAGTTGATTTTAGCAATGTATCATCACATGTACTTGCATGTGGAAGTATCTTCCACATTTGCAAAGACTTCAAAGACTTGCTTTGACATACTTGTTACAACATCTTAAAGCTGCCAACTCTTGTTCAAGATCTCCAGCAGAGTCACCGTAAACCCTATTTGGAAGGTTGGTAGTTCACCACATCATATTGAGTATTCTTCTCAAAAATGAATTCAACTGCCCTGGTTTGTTTTTTCAAACTTAACAAATAATGATATGCTTGTTTTAAATAGATGCCTCTCGGAGAGATGCCCAAGCCTCAAAGTTAAACGTCCATGCCAGACCCAATTAGCGCTATTTAGTTGTTGGCATCTAACCAGGGATTGACCCAAAACATAAATTTAACAGTCCTGGTTTGCATAGTAAACTCTATGAAACGCATTAAATTCAAATATAATGTGGATATTCTTTTATTATCTACTAGTTTCAAAACGACTGGATGGAAATTGATGACAAACCCTTGGTTTGTAGTTCAAGCAGAGTCTTGAAGACCTAAATACTGTTGCGGCAGTCCTAGTTTTAGTGTTATGACTTCTGTAGACCTAACCGTTAAAGATAGAAATACATGCATATAATGAAAAATGATCAGCTTTGAATTTCCAACAATGTAATTTATGATAAGAAAGTATTTAAGGGTTCAGAATTTTTTAGAGGAAAATAAGTGAAAAAAAACACTTTTTTTTCACTTTTTTACCCAAAAAATGAAAAATATGAAAAATTTGCGAGGCCTCTCGATCTGTATGTTATAAGACAGGTATAAACTACAATCAAGCCAAATTTCATGCTTGCATCACGATGTGCACAATTCAGCTAAAAAATTGCACTTATCCGCTGGGCTATGTGTAAAATTGTCAATCAAAAGTATACAGAGAAAATTTAACATGAAATGTCTGTGAGACTTTGTCAGAGTATGTTCTATCAATTTGCTTCGGTGAGGTGATGTATGGTCACCATGAATAACTCGTCTCTCTGTATAATTCCCTCCATATAATAGACTGTCACAAATCTAAAGACATTCAGTGCAACAGTTTATGAAGCATCTTAATTTTCATATGCAAAAAAAAGTTTCAAAACAGGTGCCGTAGTGACCTTGAAAATGAGGTCAAAGTCATAATTAATATCAATTAGTTACTAAATATTTCACTGATGTCGGCCAAATTTGAAGACTTTCATTGCAGCAGTTCACAAGGCATCCTGTTAATTAATAATTATAGTTTCAAAAGCAAGCTAAATGTTTCAGTGACCTTGTCAAGGACACCATAATGAACTAATATCTGTGCATTTCCCTAAAAACTGACACCTAATTTGAAGATTTATGGAGCAACAGTTCATAAGATATTGCGCTAACAAGTGTTTAAAAAGCGGTCAAAGCCCTGCAGTGACATTGAAAAAAGTAACCAGTCCTGACAAAAAGTAGCCAGTCGAGGACTGGCGGACAGTCTATATTTTAAACACTGAAGAAGAGCCACGGGGCTGAGTGTTGAACACAATCATTGAAACTGATGTGAAAAATCCTATATATTATATTCTTGCAGTGCTTAAAGCTAGGGCTGTAGCGATACCTACGATACAATCGTGAATTAGGAAATCGCGATGATTGTATCGTCCAAGGGGAGATGATTTCAACATGTACTCCTAAAACTCAGCTGTGAATGGTCAAAGGGGAGATAATTTCAACATGTCCCTTAAAACTCAGCTGTGAAAGGTCCAAGGGGAGATAATTTCAACATGTTCCCTAAAACTCAGCTGTGAATGGTCAAAGGGGAGATAATTTCAACACGTCCCCTAAAACTCAGCTGTGAATGGTCCAAGGGGAGATAATTTCAACATGTCCCCTAAAACTCAGCTGTGAATGGTCCAAGGGGAGATAATTTCAACATGTCCCCTAAAACTCAGCTGTGAATGGTCAAAGGGGAGATAATTTCAACTTAACAGGGGTTGAAAAATACCATTGCCCGACGCCCGGGCCAAGTAAAATATTCAAGTCGGGCAAGTAAGTCAACTCTTGTGGCATGTCCGTGGACAAGTGAAAAATGACAGTGTGATGTGAACTAACATTACCTAGAAATTTAGTAAAGAGGTGTTAAACTAACAAACGTGAAGTCAGTCGAAAGCCTTTGCTGTATGTCTTTACGGGTAGAGATATATTTGTTACAAGCCTTTCCATTGGCCAAAACAAAAAAGGTCAACTAATCAGCAAGTCGATTTGAAAACGATGTACGAAACTGAAACGTGGTTGTAGTAATTTCATGACAACATTTTGCCGATACAATATTAATTGTCTAAGTATTCAAATATTTGTTTAAACAATTTATATACTTTAACTTTCAAAAACAGCATACAGTTAAAATATTTGCGTATTCAAAATTGGAAGACAAACTTTCTAAATGATTATAATGAGCACAAAAGAATATTAATAATGTTATTTGTAGTCAAGAAAATACGATTAAGATTCCAAGTGCAGTAAAACAGCGTGCTTTCGCAAAAGTATATTTGAAAAATATTAACTTGAAATTTGATCAAATAGGATAAATCAAATTGGAAATACTTCCTATTAAACCTTTAAATGGATTACAAGCCTTTTAAGGAGACAGTTCTTGATAATTTGTTGAAAATCAGAATATCAATTCATGATCGTCACGATGCAAGTTAAGCCATGTCATGATTTCCGCTGAAATCAAACAGGATGTGAACAAAGCATAAATATTTCAAAACAATATATTATTTTATATTTATCTCTATCACAATGTACATACTGTAGTCTGAGTCATTAAAACCAACAAGACAAAGGTATTTTAATTACAATGAAATGACATTGATGTTTGAGCATTTTTCTTCCGGTGTAAATTACCATCGACTCGCTAACTCGATCGCCTGACAACTTGACGCTAGATTTTGTCAGATTTCTCAGAATTGGGGGATGGGCTTTAAACATAGAATGACCCCAACCTGCTCAAGTCTGGAAAAAAGGGTGGTCTTTTGCACTAGTATGGTCTTATACCCGCAAAGATACTGTAAGTAAAAACACAAATGACAACAAGTTTGCCTATCATGTTTACTGATTCATAGTGGGACAAGTAAAATTTAATTTTGGGCAAGTGAAAAAGATATGTAAGACATGTCCCTTGACAAGTAAAATTTAATTTTGGGCTAGTGAAAAAGATATGTAAGACATGTCCCTTGACAAGTAAAATTTTGAAAAAATTTTCAACCACTGCTTAATCAACTCTTCATCTCCAAGTCCACAAACAATATTTTGTGTATATCCTTATAATATGTGAACTAACTTGAAAAATCTTTTTCGCTGCATTTTTATCTTAACTACATAAATGTATCCTTGTGTAATGAGTTTTCAGTCAGTTAAGGAATAAAGATCTGTATTTGAAAAATTACCACATGTATTGATGAGAAATTATTCTTAATCATTTATTGCCATATTATCTAATGGAAAACTCATGAAAACCAATTATATTTAACATTTGTACAACATAGAATGCTTTTAACAAAACTTTGAAAAAATCCTGACTTTGGAAGTAGTGTCATGTGTTTTCAGTCACTTTCTTGAACCTCTGCTATTTAGAATATGCAGGACAGTTTTTCAAAGTTTATGTTCCATAATGACACAGAAAGTTGACATAAGTCTGACTAAAACTATTTAATTGATATTTTTATAGTAACTATTATTCTAAATAAAAATAACTTTGATTCACCATATTTCAAAATGAAAAATCGAAAAACATGAAACACTGGGTTTAGAGGGTGACCTAACTATTTCTCCAACAGGAATATCAGTTCTGATAGTTTAAGGTGCTTTGATAAAGGCTTCTCTTGGAGTTTGTCCATTTTAAAAGAAAAGTTATTGTGCACATTAGGAAAATCATTCAAAACCACTGAGACAACTTTTAATGTTTTGAAAATAAATTTGATAAGAAATAACACTGAAAACGATGAATAAATTTTTTCTTAAAATGGCAAGTAACAATATTTAAATATCACATCAAGACATCTCATTATGTAAATAATTACAAGGAAATTAGGTGGACAGTTATTAGAGCAAGGTTTGAAAATAAAAAGACTTTCTTTCCCATAGAAAATTGGTATTAGAAAATTTGCTTTAAAATGTTATGTTTTTGCCATATTATTTTTTCTTAAGCAAATTATATTTTAAATGACTATTCCTAGATGAACCTATGAACCCTCTGCTGCAAATAATCCACAAGTTACTTTGATATCCCTTTGGATATGTTCACAAAAGGGAGTCAAAATGACTGACCGAAAACACATGATGACTGAAAACAGATGACTTGACGATACTAAAAAATGGAAATTATATTTCATAACCAAACATCAGTATCATCCATTGTATATCAATAATATGAGTTATCATTCATATAACTTTTTATGTTATGATAAAATTTAAAAAATAGACAAAAATATGTTCGGCTTGATCTGATATTCTTTTATCAATGTTAATGTATTTCAAAATACCATAATCAAAATATTATCTTTCAAAACTCATAAGTGTAGAATCAAAGTGAACAAAGGGAGTCAACAGTAAGTGTAGGTTTGTTTTCAAATTTTCTAAATATTAATTTTTCAATGATTCAAATTAAATTTTACTTTCCAGACTTGTTACAGTAGACTGTACATACCGGTAGTCAATAGACAAGATTAGAAACAAAAATGTTCTCATTCTGATAGTTTGTCAACTAACTAATTAAACAGTATGACAGATTGCAACTTTGCAGCGTCTAAAAGCAAGTTAGCAGAAAATCAGCATTTCCGATAATGCAAAACTAAACATATACTTACCTTGCACCATCGGAGAAATCAAAACAGAAACATGTGACAGACCTTGCCGGAAGTTTGAATAAGACGCCATGCGCAGACGCGAAGAGGTCACTCAGTGCACATTCCTCACGTCTGAATCTCGGCTCGACCGGCGTGTGTTGTGGTGTGCGAGTGAGCGGTGAGTGAACGGTCTCACTCGACTCGTGGTCCTTCTAGGGCCGCTTCATTCAGTCCTGTAACTGGGTCACAAGAATCGGGTTGTCAGCGGGCACTTTATAGCCATTTAAGGGCCGCTTCATTAACTTGCAACAACGACAGAAACATTGTTTTATGTTCAACAAAAAGGAGAGCTTGTAGTTGAGCTGGAAGATGCCAGGATGTCCCAGTGGATATGATAACATGTTATATTTACCATTTCTTTTATAATTCCACAATAATTTAATATATTTTGTGTTATTTCAAAGACGTAAATTTGGTTATTTCAAATTAAGATTGCATGATTTATATTCACTGAGTTTTTTCAGCGTTCCTTATGCAATATCCAATTGACTTAAGTTTAGCATTTCAGCTGGTTTTAACTATATTGTTGGGTTTTAAATGTAAATTTATCATCATTTAATTATGGTTTTGGTAAAGTATGGCTACAACAAGCGCAGACATAGCATATAGAGAATCTCACCCAAGTGTCTTCTGATATCAAATATATCAACACATTAAGTTGATAAAAGTAACAAATATCCGAGGCTCTATTTATCATCCAAAATCATTTTTTATCACATTAGCATGACAAATGTACCTTTTGAACCCTACAACTCCTAATCCAGTGATGTCATAGCATTGTGACGTCATCGTGTTAATGATGTCATAGCATTGTGATGTCGTGTTTATGACGTCATAGCATTGTGACGCCATTACTGATGATGTATAACCTTTGTGATGTCATGTATTTACTGATTACAGGGCATTGTTCAAAATCAAAATGATCTTCCACAAGCGATATCTCCTGTGGAACACAGTTTTGGATGATATATAGAGAATCTCACCCAAGCGTCTTCTGATATCAAATATATCAACACAAGTTGATAAAAGTAACAAATATCCGAGGCTTGCCGAGGATATTTAACTTTTATCAACGAGTGTTGATATATTTGATATCAGAAGACACTCCTAGGAGATATCGCTTGATCTTCCACAAGCGATATCTCCTGTGCGACACAGTTTTGGATGATATATTAATCAATCAGCCAGAACGTATGATAATGCAAGAAGTGAACATGATACGACTACTAATAACAAGACTTATTTTAAGGCATACTCATAAAAAAACCATGGCAAATTTCTTTTTTTAACAAAGAAACATAAGCAGACTTTATTCAAAGCCGAATACTTTGGGTATTATAATTCTATATTCTATACAGAAAGGTACTTACGGCAGTCACGATAATCTAGACAGAACTCGGGGGACTGGAGACAGAGCGATATCTTAGACAGAACTGAACGAGAGACAAAACGATAATCTAGACAGAATACGACAGAGGGCAGAACGATATCTTATATAGGTCAGGACTGAAAAAAACCCGATATGCTAGAGAGAACGGAACTGGAGGCAGAACGATAATCTAGACAGAACCGAACTGGAGACAGAGTGAAATCTTTGACAAGAACGGGCAGAGGGCAGAACGATATAGATCAGGTCTGGAGACAGAACAATATAGAACGGGACTGGAAGCAGAACGATATCTTCTACAGTATTGAACTGAAGGGAAAACAGACAGAACGAGACTGAAGACATCTCTATATTCTATATTCGTAGACCAGTACGCGCTTAAGGTATTTTTCAAAGTTAGTATGTCAATGTTTTTGTGGTAGATAATGCATTTGTATAAAAAAGAATTATCATCGATCCACACTTGAACTCTCTCTCTTTATACTGATATTCTCAATATTACCGTTCGATTAATGTTTGTTTTGTGGTGCCAAGCAACACTAGAATTAAAAAGGACAGATCTGGTTAGGAATGAAGAATACACAATTCAATGTCTTTACTTGATTATTCGTATATGGGTCAATTCCAGAATTTTGCTCTTTTCTTGTCCAAGTTCATTCACCATTAATCAACATAGTGTACTTGAAGTTTTATGCCTTTAAGATACGACATAAAATAAATAACAAACACACTTCACATCTCAGTGTTCATGACAAGTCTTTAATTGATAATTAAAGTGGTCACAATTATCAAAATCATGCTGTCCGGTACCCTGGTTCTGTTTCAATGTCAAACAAGCAGCTGACATGGTCGAGCTATATCCCCCGCAAATTGCACAATATGTATAGGTTTTCCTTATCATATTGCTGATTAATTTTTGTCGCACAAAATAACACACTTTTTCCAGGATATGAAAGAAACTTTTCCAATAAAAAACTAACTCATACCAACTTTATGTTCACTGTTGGGCATAATTTGAGTTAACAGACAAAATTAAAATCAAACGAATGAATTTATGTATTATGTATTTGGATCTCCAAGATCAATTTGATCATATTTAAATAAACATATTTTCAAAACTGTTCTTCATGACACACCAACATATGATTTTGTATCTCCATAACAAATTTGATTAAAATGTGATGTTTAGTTTAGTTGTGAGATAGAGAGGACTTGTAACAGATTTCCAACAGAGTCCTCATTTTTTGCCAAAAAAGGCAAAATTTTATAAAAACATTTTCAAAATTGTTCTTCATGACACACCTTCAGATGATTATGTATCTCCATATCAAATTTGATCAATATGTGATGATTAGTTTAGAAGTTATGAGCCGGACAGGACTTGTAACAGTTTTCCAACAGAGTCCCCTTTTTTTGCCAAAAAAGGCAAAATTTTATAAAAATATTTTCAAAATTGTTCTTCATGACACACCTTCAGATGATTATGTATCTCCATATCAAATTTGATCAATATGTGATGATTAGTTTAGAAGTTATGAGCCGGACAGGACTTGTAACAGTTTTCCAACAGAGTCCCCTTTTTTTGCCAAAAAAGGCAAAATTTTATAAAAATATTTTCAAAATTGTTCTTCATGACACACCTTCAGATGATTATGTATCTCCATATCAAATTTGATCAATATGTGATGATTAGTTTAGAAGTTATGAGCCGGACAGGACTTGTAACAGTTTTCCAACAGAGTCCCCTTTTTTTGCCAAAAAAGGCAAAATTTTATAAAAATATTTTCAAAATTGTTCTTCATGACACACCTTCAGATGATTATGTATCTCCATATCAAATTTGATCAATATGTGATGATTAGTTTAGAAGTTATGAGCCGGACAGGACTTGTAACAGTTTTCCAACAGAGTCCCCTTTTTTTGCCAAAAAAGGCAAAATTTTATAAAAATATTTTCAAAATTGTTCTTCATGACACACCTTTAGATGATTTTGTATCTTCATATCAAATTTTATCAATATGTGATGATTAGTTTAGAAGTTGTGAGCCGGACGGGACTTGTAACTGATTTCTTACAAAATTTACCACTTTTTCTCCAAAATCCTAATATTTTATGTAGATTTTCAGAAAATTGTTTCTCATGACACATTATTACATGTTTCTTCATGTCCATAACGAATTTGAATTGAAATGGTTGATTAGTTAGAAAGTTATGAGCCGGACACAAAGTGTAACGGACGGACGGACGGACGGACGGACGGACGGACGGTACCCATTTTAATACCCCCCGCAACTTCGTTGTTGCGGGGGATAATTAAGTAATCATTTTACTTTCACATTCTTCAAATGGTTTGTTTATTTCATTAAATGATTGAAATCACCCTGTATATATTATATAAGTCACAAAAAAACAATTTAGTATTTTTTTCTTATCAAATGCCTCTGTACCATAATTTGTTATCCTTGCCGTTACCAAACCTGAAAAAACTGATAAATAATTTCTCCCCAGAGCTTGCTGTTACGCTACTTCATTTTCTTGTAGTTCTACTTCCTTTGAAACAAATTAGAAGAATTTTGATTAAGGTCCTTTTCTTTTTAAGATTTTCTGACGTTAATATGAGTGTGCATTCCATAGCGTTACCCTCAAGTGTCCCAACCGTTACTACATATCATGACAAAAATATTTGTCGATTTTGTTTATGTTTAGTTTAAAATACTATTTTTATGTAATTCACAGATTACCATATGATTCCAAAACTGCAGGGAGAAATTTTTTTTAAAAATTTAATATTAGATATTGTTGTCCTTGCCATTACTGTCCTTCCCGTTAGTAACGACCTGCCTACTTGTACACTTTTGGTGTATTTTGTACTATTTTTAAGCAATAAAATACGACTATACACCCACTTTCTAATTTATACACCAATCACCAATTACTACAGGAGTCTTAAAGGACACTGATAAGTCTGATTAGTGTAACTGATTTGACATGTTTGAAGCATTAGCCTTTGATGTACAGTAGGGCAAACTGACCGAGGTTGGGACACCACCCGAAGTCGCCCGAACTTCGGACACGTTTGATTAGTAGCTGACGCAGTTATACGTGCAATATCTACATGTCATTTGTTTCAAAATGTTTCTTTGCAATCTGTCTTGATATATATTTCTCTTGATAAACATTTTATTATCGTACCTATTTCCCAACTTACTTTTTCGGACAGGGGCAATAAACCGGTTCATGGAGGAAATTGGCAAAATATTTGGTTTCATGTAAATGTTTGCACAAATTTCAGGAAATGTAGGAAGCGCCAAAAGATCATATGCTTTATTTGTTTTAAAAGAGAAACTACTATATAATCAAACTCCGATAAATATTTGCAATTTAAAAGTTAATTTAGAAGTAAATATCGGGATTTTCGAAATATATGAAAATGACCTTGGTTCGGACAGTTTTGACCATGGTTCGGACACTTATAAATTTTCTTTATAGAGAATTGAAAAATATATAAATTATCAAACAACTGCTAAGGAAACATAGAAAAACATTCAACCAACACGTATTACAAAATTATTTACTTCTTAATCATTTAATTTAGCCTGTACAGTGTTTTAGCGTCAATGCATGCAAATGCCATTGTGACGTCATCAGATTTTAGCGGCGCATTCGGGAGCCGCCGAGAAGTTTGTCTTCGGAAAGGAAGCCGTGTATTATCAAAACATTGAATCATATTTGCAAATTATCGGTTTTTCATTGTAAATAAACGAGTCAATGTGTGTTGGGTGATAAAATTAACCTTTTTGAGACATATATTAAAGCTGTGATGTATGCGAGAACATTGAGTGGTACTGTCCGAGATTAGGTCAAGACTGTCCGAACCCCTGGCGAGTTGACATACACAATGAAAACCGTTAATTTCAGTTTATTTACAAACATTTCCACAAAAATAAATCGTAATACAATACAAAATTTCATTCCTAATGGCATAATTGGCTTGAAATTGTTTTCTTCCAATGATAATTTACAATATGTTCTTTGAAAATATTTGGATCAGAACACCGTCCGAACCTCGATCAGTTTGCCCTACTTGTTTGAAAAAGTTTTTATTAAAATGTTGTCTCATATAATTTATTGTTTGTATACTTTGAATGTGAAATATACAAATTGAAACATACTTTGTACACTTTGAAACCTCAGAATACACTTTGAAATGTTCAAGTATACACTTAGGACCGAAAAGGGGTAGGCAGGTCTTCGTTACCATTACTTTCGTGGTTTCGGCAAAGACAAAATGTGGTTTCGGTTCAGACAACTCTTGCAAAATTTAGAATTATGTTTGTATGACCTAAATATCCGATTCAAACTACTATTGAATCAAAAGTACATCCGGAAGGGTCATCAATTTACTCTTTCTATCAAGTATTATTTTCAATCTTTAATACTTTAATTTTGATTTATCATTATTGGAAATGGTTAGGACAGAAATTGGTAATGGTTTTGGACTCAGTTATCTTAAGCTGCAAAACAATACTTTATAATATAAAAATGTTCTGGTATTGATGTTTGTAGCACAATTGTCCCATGCCAAAAACTGATATTGTTCATCTTTTAAAAACACTTTCTTAAATAACACAATTCACACATTTCATATTTTTAGAAACGGCACTGACAAAATTGGTAACGGTTAGGACAATTTTGAGAGAAAGGTGAAAAGTCAGTAATAGTTTTAATGAAAGAAGAATGGAAGTGACATGGTCATTGCTTTGCCCTCTTTTTCAAAAGTATGAGGTATTTTTTATAACATTATAATCATAATTATTGAAATATGTATGATGGTGTTAAAATAGTTTTAATGTGGTAAGTTAACTCACTTGCTAGTGTTCTTGGTACCACAATCTTCTCACTATATTTACAGCTTGGAAACAGCATTGTACTTATAATGTTCAACACAGAATAATCTTACCCAGGGGGTCAAGGAAATAGTGATGAAATGATACATTTGATTTGGACAAGCACCAGAACCGCTGATATGAATCCTATCCAACGGATTCCAATCATTTTGTACCAGTTATGGCAATAGGAAGACCAAAGGTTCCAACTTATGAAACTTTTACTGGTTCTTCACAAGAAACATCAGCACAAGTGTGTACACATGCGTTTAGCTAAACATCAAATATGACCCAAAAACTTCTCGATGAAAGAGAACTCAACTCCACAATACAACTATAATGTCAAATGCAGTTTCATCCTCCTCACAGTTTCTTACGATTGTAGGACAAAACACCACCCTGACAAAAGCCCACGCGGACAAAAGCCTACCCTGACAAAACCCCAAACCTATTTTCTCATATGGAGACAAAAGCCCACCAATCTTAATTAGTAGAGTAGAGAATGTATTGTTTGTAGTTGAGTATGTGATAACTGACAAGGATGAATTAGTTTAGAAAAATCAGAATACTGTAAACGTGCATCTAACGATACGTTTACCTACTAATTATTTCATGATTTACAATGTTTTAAAAGTCTCTTCAATGAGCCATTTCCCCAAAGTTATTACCCAATAATCTATCATTTTCAAATTGTACATTAATTACATAATCGCCTGTGGCTATCCCGAGCCTTGCATGGTCACGGTAGATACGCCTCAGTGCATTACCTTTCAAACCTTATGTAATCTGAATTAACTGCCATTGACGATTACGCTATTATGATGCAAACTGTAACCATTGAAACATGTAACTAAGCTTGAGTGTCACACGCTGTGATCCCACAATGCCTTTAAAAGGAGGGAGAGCCCTGGACACGACAGGCTGGACCATAGGCTGGACCATAGGCTGGATACGACAGGCTGGACCATAGGCTGGATACGACAGGCTGGACCATAGGCTGGATACGACAGGCTGGACCATAGGCTGGATACGACAGGCTGGACCATAGGCTGGACCATAGGCTGGACCATAGGCTGGACCATAGGCTGGACCATGGGCTGGATACGACAGGCTGAACCAAAGACATGCAGACTGGATATTACACTGGCCACAGACTGCAGCAGCCTGGACGCTGCAGAACCATGCCCTGGACTCGGGATCTCGCCAACACCGACCCAGCGGTTATGTAGTGACCATGTACTACGTTCCAGGCCGGACACAGCTTAGAGCCAGCCTCCATGTCGGGTAGAGACTTTACCTGACATGATCTCTAAGTTGTGACATTACTACCGGCTCTGTCGTCATCATAATAAACCATGGTCGACCATTAAATCAACTCCATCTGTTCATCTTGTTCATCTCGACTCGTCCCCGAGGTTTCCCACGTCTTTAATTGGTGGTATGAATCTGGGTAGCTTGAGTTTGCTACAATTCAGGCGGTCACAGTACCTGAAAACTTGCAGCAAAGCGAGAGGAAACCTGAGGATGAAGAAAGATGAAGAGAAACTACTACCAACATAAACGATGACCTTCTCCACAATCATGAGACCAACAACCAACTCATCAACCAACCATCTCCTACATCGACTCAACAACAACCTATAATCTCCTCGTCAGAAAATCAACTGATTGCTCAACATGAACTGCTGCCATGTGACGTTCAACAAACACCTCAACACATCTTCTACGACGGGAACGGACACACACCTCCTAACACCCACCACGAAGTCTACTAAGAGGACGTTGACGACGGCCACAAAGCCTAATCGACATGGACACAGCATCATTATTTTGAACTTTTTGTTGAATATTTTGTTTTTATCACCTTGATTTTATCATCAACTTTAAACGGATTCAAAACAGCAGGTATGTGTGTATTATTCAGCCAGTATGTAACGTTTTCATAAGTTATTTATTTTAGGGTTCCTGGGTTTCAGTTATCGCTCTTACGTTTTTGGAATCAGTTAGGATTCTCTTCTTCTCTTATTAACGCCGATAGGACCGGCCTTGGTTAACGAGTCACCCTCTCTAACTAAATTGACTCCTGAGCTCATTGACTTTTAGGACAACTGAAACCACTTGTTTAGCACCCTTAGTATTCCAAATTTACAGTTATGATTGTATATCCATGCCAATGTTTATGAATGCCTTTATGACATGATTTTGACAAAAATACCATTTTAAGACAATTAGATTGCAGAAAGCATATTCAGAGATACGAACTCTTGTGGTAATATTAGTCTCACAAAATGCTTGCATTCAGGCTCTGTCTTATTTGGTATAGTTGTAGAAAATGTCTAGTTTAGAGTTTTGGCAATAACTATCTAGCCAAACATATTGATTTTAAGTTATCAGGTTTGCGACTGCATCCGTGTATAATATGATTATACGTGACCAAATACAGACAGAAGTATTTGTAAGTCATACATATGCGCGCATTATCTGCTATGTCTTGATTAATATTGTTTCCTTTATAAGGAGGCTGTTAGTTTCACCATTAACGAATCACTCGTGCATCTTTATACCATTCGCTATAGATGACAAAATCTACCTTTATATACGCTAACTTATCCTTGCGTTACGTAATAGATTCTTGAAGTTGGTTAGGGAAGTTAGGGAATACAACGACTCATACGACGAGCACACACACTTTAGTTAGTTCTTGCCTTGTCGAATCTGGGCGCGACAATTAGATTCCCAATTTCAAGTTTCTTTACATCATCGCCGGGATTATGTTCAACGTACTACTCACTTACTTTGCTAATATTGACTGGCTTGATAATCTCACTACCATTAATACTATGCAATGTTCTTACATTTATTTTGTTTCACTGTTACCGTTCTGATATATCAATGTTGTTATTGTAAAAATTATAAATACTTATTTATAATTTTAAGGGTTTTGAGGTCAAAACCTTCTCAAAGCCGAAGAGAATTGTAAACGTGCATCTAACGATACGTTTACCTACTAATTATTTCATGATTTACAATGTTTTAAAAGTCTCTTCAATGAGCCATTTCCCCAAAGTTATTACCCAATAATCTATCATTTTCAAATTGTACATTAATTACATAATCGCCTGTGGCTATCCCGAGCCTTGCATGGTCACGGTAGATACGCCTCAGTGCATTACCTTTCAAACCTTATGTAATCTGAATTAACTGCCATTGACGATTACGCTATTATGATGCAAACTGTAACCATTGAAACATGTAACTAAGCTTGAGTGTCACACGCTGTGATCCCACAATGCCTTTAAAAGGAGGGAGAGCCCTGGACACGACAGGCTGGACCATAGGCTGGACCATAGGCTGGACCATAGGCTGGATACGACAGGCTGGACCATAGGCTGGATACGACAGGCTGGACCATAGGCTGGATACGACAGGCTGGACCATAGGCTGGATACGACAGGCTGGACCATAGGCTGGACCATAGGCTGGACCATAGGCTGGACCATAGGCTGGACCATGGGCTGGATACGACAGGCTGAACCAAAGACATGCAGACTGGATATTACACTGGCCACAGACTGCAGCAGCCTGGACGCTGCAGAACCATGCCCTGGACTCGGGATCTCGCCAACACCGACCCAGCGGTTATGTAGTGACCATGTACTACGTTCCAGGCCGGACACAGCTTAGAGCCAGCCTCCATGTCGGGTAGAGACTTTACCTGACATGATCTCTAAGTTGTGACATTACTACCGGCTCTGTCGTCATCATAATAAACCATGGTCGACCATTAAATCAACTCCATCTGTTCATCTTGTTCATCTCGACTCGTCCCCGAGGTTTCCCACGTCTTTAATACATTGGAGATAAGTGAGTTGTTAATTAATTGGGTCAACTCCCAGTATAATATGAGGGTGACCGGGAAAAAAGTCACGGAAAAAAGTCACAAATTTCTATAGGAAAAAAAGTCACAGGAAAAAACTCCATGACTTTTTTTCTGTGACTTTTTTTCCTAGATTTGTTAACATGTATTATTATGGAATAAAAGTTGTTAAATTACAAGTGTGGAGTTTTGTCCTAGTATCTGAGGTTGGTGTGGGGTTTTGTCAGGGTGGGCTTTTGTCAGGGTGGGGTTTTGTCCGTACACCTTTCCTACATGTGAATCTAACTAAAAGAAGATGTTCAAAAATCTTCTGAGGTCTTTGTCAGATCCTGTAGAGGTCATCCTAAAATAAATATGTTCTTGTGTCATATGAGGGACGTGCAATTGTTAGGGACAATTCTTGACATTGATGAAGATAGTGATCTTTATGTGGAGTGTATGTCATAAATCACAAATGAGCCAATGTTTCAACTTTTATAGCCTTCTGTTCACATTTACGGTTCATATTAACAAGATTGTATATCATCACAGCAAAACAATACACCTAGAATGACAGAGGTTTGTTTGAATATACACATGGTTGTCACATATTTTCGTCTTCTATGAGATCTTGATAATTCATTTGTCAATGTTCATTTAGATATTTTTGTATTACATCTAATGTTTAGCAATAAATGATGAATTCTAAAAATGGGAGTTAAGGTTTGAGAGGGATTTGTATGCTTTGGCATTACCATTAATCATACTAATATGACTGAAACAATGAATTTATCAAATGATAATTACAAACATGTCCATGCCCATAATTTGTGTCAAAAGTGATAAACTGAATATTACTCACTATCTTTGAGTAGTAAAATTTTTGTTGTGAAATAATCAAAATCTGTTAAAAAAATTAATCTCTCAGGTACATTAAATTCAATTCTTTCAAAACTTCATATGTATTCCCTTAACGTTAAAGAGGCGCCGTATAACCTTTTTAAAATATATTTTTCATAAGATATTGGTCAAATAACTATATAACATAAATAATAGGCCAAACAGCAAAGATACACAGTGTCTCAATGAAGCTACAGCCAGGGACCCTATATACGTAAAATAAACTTAGAGCTATACTGATTCCGTCAAATGTGTAAAAATTGATTTCCAATTGATTTTCCACAGTCAGGAAATTATTTATACTTATTGTCAGTGATGTAAATAGTCAAGTGGGCCTACTGTGCGACCGATGGTCTGTTAATTGTTATCCGATACATATAAACTTTTATTCTTCTTGAAGAGAGTAGAGTAGAGTTAAGTGATTTACATTAAGTACACACCTTAGGGGACATTGACCTGCGATAATGCGATAAATGCGAAAAATGTGGTACATGCACAGTCGCAAATTTGTGGTTTGTGTAGCCACAGTCAAGCTGTATATACTTCCAGCTACCACTGTTGAGTAGTCCAGGGAGGGTCCGATGGGTGGTCTACATGACAGTAGACAGTAGTGAGATCTACATGACAGTAGACATGCAGTGAGGTCTACATGACAGTAGACAGGCAATGAGGTCTACATGACAGTAGACAGACAGTAAGATCTACATGACAGTAGACAGGCAGTGAGGTCTACATGACAGTAGACAGTAGTGAGATCTACATGACAGTAGACAGACAGTAAGATCTACATGACAGTAGACAGGCAGTGAGGTCTACATGACAGTAGACAGGCAGTGAGGTCTACATGACAGTAGACAGACAGTAAGATCTACATGACAGTAGACAGTAGTGAGATCTACATGACAGTAGACAGACAGTAAGATCTACATGACAGTAGACAGTAAGATCTACATGACAGTAGACAGTAGTGAGATATACATGACAGTAGACAGGCAGTGAGATCTACATGACAGTAGACAGTAGTGAGGTCTACATGACAGTAGACAGTAGTGAGATCTACATGACAGTAGACAGACAGTAAGATCTACATGACAGTAGACAGGCAGTGAGGTCTACATGACAGTAGACAGGCAGTGAAGTCTACATGACAGTAGACAGTAGTGAGATCTACATGACAGTAGACAGTAGTGAGGTCTACATGACAGTAGACAGTAGTGAGATCTACATGACAGTAGACAGTAGTGAGATCTACATGACAGCAGACAGGCAGTGAGGTCTACATGACAGTAGACAGACAGTAAGATCTACATGACAGTAGACAGTAGTGAGGTCTACATGACAGTAGACAGGCAGTGAGGTCTACATGACAGTAGACAGGCAATGAGGTCTACATGACAGTAGACAGGCAGTGAGGTCTACATGACAGTAGACAGACAGTAAGATCTACGTGACAGTAGACAGTAGTGAGATCTACATGACAGCAGACAGGCAGTGAGGTCTACATGACAGTAGACAGTAGTGAGATCTACATGACAGCAGACAGACAGTAAGGTCTACATGACAGTAGACAGTAGTGAGATCTACATGACAGTAGACAGGCAATGAGGTCTACATGACAGTAGACAGACAGTAAGATCTACATGACAGTAGACAGGCAATGAGGTCTACATGACAGTAGACAGTAGTGAGGTCTACATGACAGTAGACAGTAGTGAGATCTACATGACAGCAGACAGACAGTAAGATCTACATGACAGTAGACAGGCAATGAGGTCTACATGACAGTAGACAGGCAATGAGGTCTACATGACAGTAGACAGGCAATGAGGTCTACATGACAGTAGACAGGCAATGAGGTCTACATGACAGTAGACAGGCAGTGAGGTCTACATGACAGTAGACAGTAGTGAGATCTACATGACAGTAGACAGGCAATGAGGTCTACATGACAGTAGACAGGCAATGAGGTCTACATGACAGTAGACAGTAGACAGGCAGTGAGATCATAGTCAGATGTTGCAGGTAGATTAGTACCATGCACTCTACAGGTGTCACACGTATGATAGACACCAGAGATCTACATGACAGTAGACAGGGAGTGAGGTCATAGTCAGATTTTGTACTATACACTCTACAGGTGTCACACGTATGATACGGCACCAGAGATCTACATGACAGTAGACAGGCAGTGAGATCATAGTCAGATTTTGTACTATACACTCTACAAGTGGCACACACGTATGATACGGTACCAGAGATCCTCTCTGCAGACTTGTCCTGTGTGATTATAATCCGAAAAGTAGCCTTCTTTTTAATTACAGTGTGACAAATGAAAATAGTCTTCCCTTTCTCTATAGGGAACAATGCCTACACTGAATGGTGTGACAGCGACACGCTTACCTGCACACAAGTGAATTGTTCCAATAAATCTCAAATAATGAATACACTAGAGAACAAGTGTTTTTGAGATATTATCATATGTAATGATGATCAAGATTGGAAAGCCGTCAAAATGCTATGGTGAAATGAGAAATATAGTGATTGCCATAATAGTAAAGTATTGTTTTTGTAATGTACCAGCGTAGGCTATAAACAAACATTACTGAGTGAACAGTCCAAAGGAAAATATTAAGTGTTGTAATCTTAAAGATAAAAAACAATGTGGAAATGGAATAATTTAAATAAACTCAAAAATCATTTACAGACTTTTGGGTTTTTACCTTTTCATTACTTGAACTATGAAGAAGTTTCTTTGTGTTAATATATATATATAAGGTAAACATCAAAATAAGCCAATGTTGTGACCTAATTTGAAGACATTGAGTGCAACAGTTCATAAGAAAATGCGTAAACAACACTTTAAAAAGTGGGCCAAGTGCCGTGGTGACCTTGAAAATACGGTAAAGGTCACCCAAAGTTACTGGTGTGTGCATATCATTAATGTCCAAATGTAGGCTGTGGCCAAATTTTAAGACATGAGTGCAACAGTTCACAAGAAAATGCGAAAACAACAGTTTCAAAGTGGTACAAGCATCGTATAGTGACCTTGAAAATACGATCACGGTCACCTAAGGTTACTGGTGTCTGCATATCTCCCAATGTAGACTGTGACCTAGACTAAAATTTAGTCTATGAAATATATTATTTTGGAAATAATTACATGCTTTTCAACATTTTTATTTCTTGGTCTCATATCATAGGTCTCAATAAATAAGGTGAAATAAGGTTCGCCCGCCAGCCCGGTACCTGGTTACATTTGGTTTGGGTTGGTAACTTTCGAGTTTTTACTTTAGTTTCACACCTTGAAATGAAAAAATACCACTATTGACCTGGCAACTTTTCAGCCTTGATTCATACACTGATTTTAGACTTCCTAAGAAAGCTTCTGATTTATGCATTGGTAGACAGACAGATTTTATTGTATATACGTGGCCGTGAGGCCAATAGTACATGTGAAAACATGGATATAAAACATTCGCACAACCTGTAATCAATAAACATCCATTAGCATAAGCAAGTTACATGTTGTCTTAACTTGAATATATGGTATAGCACAAGAGCTACTTTAAACAATAAATCTATATTTTCAGTACGTAATAACATATGCAATTTCCTCCGAGAGGGATGGTCATAGAAAAGTATGGCAGATATTTTTTTCTGATTTCTGAATATTTCGGACATTTGCAATACATGATACTCATCTTCTTGAACGAGAAAGCAAACTGGACATTTTGTATTTATAAGATTTGGAGTTTTGGCAAAACGTGACTCTTGGATCTTAAAGTTATGGGCGTTACATCTAAATTTAGTAAGTGCACGCCTTAGTTGTGCTGACTTGATTTCAAAAAGATATAATTCCGCACTGATACAGTACTTAAAATCTGAGTAAAAATTGATACAAGTTGATGATGATATTTCGTAAAACAAGTCTTGTTGGTAAATGATTTATGCATTAAATAACTCTTCAATGGGAGTAAAAAGTGAAAATAAAATGTTCTGCAGCAGTTTAAAAAAAAGTCTCTGATATCGCGGCTGCTAGTATCATTGCAGGGAGAAAGCCTGCAACACTATTGTGTCTATGCACTGCGGTGAAATATAGTTGCAAGCACTGCCTGGACTTAACAGACATAATATATATATATATATGGTGTGCTCTGAAATTTAGTGTATCATTGTACCAAAACCTTACTGTGTGTAGAACAATTTCATACTGCAAACAAAGTTGCTGAGGTACATGTTTCATGAAATCCCTACTACTTTGGCTTCCATGGGTCCAAACATTTGAATTTAATAACTTTTATATTTTATCATTACCCAAGAAATCATGTAATTGTTGTTCAGCCAATATAATAAACGTACATATTTCGACTTAGGAATGGTCATATAGTGACATCAATTATTGTCTTAAAATGTTGCAACGGTGATCACCTTAGACTAAAATTTAGTAATATTAGAAAATTAAATTTAGAAATATATTATTTTTGAAATAATTACATGCTTTTCAACATTTTTATTTCTTGGTCTCATTTCATAGGTCTCATTTCATATGTAAATTGCTGTAGCCTAGACTTGCTGAAGGAAAAACCTAGACTGTATTAAAGGCTAATTTTGTATTTACAGTCCTGAAGCTGGACTAGCTGTGACCAAATTTGAAGACATTGAGTTCATCAGTTCATGAGATATCTCGTTAACAAGAACCGGGACCTACGGACGCACGGACGCCGCTAAAAACTAGGTCCCTCGTTCCTCGCTGGCGTTGTAAGATAGATTAAGAAGAAGAAGAAGAAGATGAAGATTATGATGAAAATTATTTTATTTCGGTGTCATGTCCTGTTACAAGTAATACATTTTTAGAATATTAAAAACTTGCAGACATAAAATCAGTTCATGTTAAATATCAAGCACCCGGCCATGATAGGCCTATGAGACACCATATAGTTCAATAATCCATATATCAAAACATATCATAAAATATAAATGCAAATAGATATCAAATATTGTTAAAAAACAGTGGATGAAATGGGATGGTCAAAGATATTCATAAAATATTGAAGTGAGGCGCAACCTTCGCCGATACATTTTGTAATTAATGCTTACACAAAAAAACTGCTTGACAGACTGGTCAGAAGGTTTGAGTTGAATAATTGAATGAATGAATTAGCTATTAAGGAAAGTAAGGGACAACAAGCAATCGTTCAGACAGCAATGTATGTAATAGATATATCACTCACTCATGCTATAGATGGAGTTGCTTTTATTAATGGCAAACAATCCTTTCGATCTAGATTTAAGTCAAATGTTAAACTTTTTCAAGACATCTTAATAAGTAGGACTTCTGTAAGCTGTATACAGTGAGGGGGAACTGCATATGTTTACAAGTGCGTGAAAGCAAACTGTTTCTTCTCATAATTGGTAAACCTTCTTATCACATGTTAAAATACAAAGAACAGATACAACAATATATCTTAGCATCCTAGTCAAAGGGACAATCCTATTGGGCTTTTTTGGTAGAAACGAAATTCAAGAGGATGCAGTGATTCTATTCTTTGTCACATTGTTCACTCTAGAACCACTAAGATGTTACCCTCATTTACATAATTATATGAAAATAAGTGTGAAAATGTAATAATCCTGTAAAAGTATAAACAGTTAAGTACTCTTTAATTTAGTTTCCACAAACAATACCCCGATAGGACTGTATCGTTAATGATGCTAGCTCGTAGAAAATAATGTGTTGCACATTATCTAACTCAAGGCAGGTCTGGAAAGAGGTCCTTAGAGGCAAACGCACTAAAATGCATATTCAAAGTATAAATAACAGTGTTAATAACAGTGACAACAAACAGGAAAAATCGAGAACACATGCAAAAACAATTCACACTCAAAACAAAAGTAATACAAACATCATGATATATTTCTAATCAACAAAAACATTTTCTCGATTCAAAGTGAACCGTTTGATGCTGCCATTCCACAAGTTTTATGGTGCGCGGAATTAATTTCTTAAAAATTATCCTGAATAGAAACGGTGGCTTATTTCGCTCAAACGTGCGATATCTCATGTAGGGGAGACAGGGGCCGGTACGTATTATTTTCACAAAAATAGAGATAATGAGTAGGTATTGTTTTGCAATATACTAGTGTTAGTTTGTACATATATTGAGACATATCTAACTTAATTGCAATAATTGTTGAAAGTGCTTAACGTAACCAGTTTGCCAATAACTACCTGTAAGCTTTTAAGACGACGATTTGAAAAAACTGAGCATACCCGCATCGGGACAGGTTCGGCCATCTTAAAAAATTCTTTAGGATCAATCAGAACATATTTGGAACAGAAAAATACCACATTTACTTTACTACTCTGCAAGGACCTACAAGAGGGTCGTTTTGAGGAGGAGGACCTTTAGAAGAATCGTTTCGAGGAGGACCTTTGTGACTCGTCCTCACGGCCACATGTGCCCACTGCCCAGCCTGTATATGACCAAACATACCTCACAAACCACGTTTGCTCTTTTTTCTATGCTGCGAAAATACACGCCCCTCATGCCAAAATAACTTGTTGGGGACTCTATATAACGTTATGTTATATAATGTTCCTGGTTACACATACGTCTTGCATGGCATATAGGTTTATGCTCACCTGAGAACATATTCCTTAACACGGTCAACAACAAAGTGAACTGAAGTCGAATAAATTACTTAGCTAGATGAAAAACGGGTTTTCTTCCCCCAAAAATATGTTGGACTGTCGCCATTTTAATGTCAGTTTGGGAGTAAAGTCATGTTGTCTCTAAGAAAATTAAGTTTAAGTTTAAGTGCCCACCAAACAAAAATTACAGAGAAAAGACGAACATGCCCCGGTCTCCCCTTTCTGATTAAAACAGAAAGTATTAACAACACATAATAAAATTCTTTTTCGGTATTTCGTTTGTACACTTTAATCATCCCTGGTTTGTATTAGTTACCATTGGCTACTGTCATCTCGAGAAGCCAAGCGAAATGTGCTGTGAAATAGTATGTTCATTTTTTGAATAAATCAACTTTCTGGTTTATCTGGCTGGATGAGGTATACATTTGGATTCAACATTTTCAATACTGTTATGATTTAAGCTTACCATATAAAAAACCTACACACCAGTTCATAAATACTGCTTATTAAGGCACTTAATCTCAATAATATATACTCCCAACTTAGTTCAAAGCTCTGATTGGCTGTTTCAAGGTAAACAAGGCTGTTTCAAGGACTTAGCTTCTATGGATGCAATATGATTCTTTATAATTGTTTGCAATTAATCTGCAATCAATAATGAAAACGGTTGTGCACAAAATAGAAAAATATAGAAAATATATTATACTGAAAACGGCTAAACATTTCAATACACGTTAAATTCTAATGTATTTACACTGTTTAGGCATTGCTGATTTTAAACAAGTAAAGAAGCCAACAGAGGTCACATACCCGCTTCCCGCTTTGTTCAAAGAATTGAAACTAGTAAATTTGATAAACTTTTGCTAAAGTCTTATGACAGTTTAGAATCCATTTTAAAAGATAAAAGATAAAAGTTTGAGGCAGTTATCATAAATATTCTGAGATGTGATTAGGACCAGATTATTTTTGTTGAATCACTGTGCAAGTCATGTTTTCCCATGAAAAGAACAGAAAGAAATCAACATATTGGTTTTACCATCAAAAGGCATATCAAGGAATCATGATTGACATGTGTAGAAGGTTTGGTGGAGCTGAGATGTATTTTCACTAAGTAATTCATCATAGAATCACTTTCTTGGTCAATTTTGTTTCCATGGAAACCGCAAAAATATAAATCATTTGTTGATTTAATCAGCAAAAGGCACATCTAGAAATTAGTGTTGATAACTTCATCAGTGTATGAAGTTTGGTGAAGCTAACATAGGCCTTTATAGTTTAGGAGATATGCTTCGTAGAAAGGACTTTGTCATAGAGTCATGTCATGTCTCCATGGAAACCGCAAAAAAACATTTGTTGGTATAACCCTGTAAAAGGCACATCTAGGAATCATGATTGATAAGTGTTTGGTTTGGTTGAAGCTAGCATGTAAACCTATAGGATATATCCAGTGCTCATCCCCGTTTTCAATATATGTCGTCATTTGAGAAAATTATATTTCTTTTTAATAACGAGAAACTAGCCGCCCTCGTCTATAATGTTTAGAAGACGAATTATATCAAGTGACTAGTTGATTTTATTCTATGCTATTTCTATTTTGCTTTTATATTTATTTATTTGTGTGTGTGCTGATGTGTGCGTATGCTTGTGCGTGTGCCCTTGCGTAATAGAGTGTGTGCGTGTTTAAATTTGTGTGTGCATGCGTGTGTGTGTCACCTCCATGCTACAACATGCAAACAACCTATGCTATACACAAACTAACTGGTTTTGATAAAGTTAAGACATGACAAGACTGAGCATTACACAGATATTTTGGCGCTTGAAAACACGAAGATGAGCTCTCTTTGCATACAATTACGTCATACGCACGAGCAACATTACGTCACAATCTGCTGTAGAACGAACGGGCAATCCTGCCATAGTAGGGGAAACTGACCTAGATTCGGACGGTGTTCCGATCCAAATATTTTCAAAGATCGTACTGTAAATTATCATTGGAAGAAAACAATTTTAAGCCAATTATGCCATTAGGAATGAAATTTTGAATTGTATTACGATTTATTTTTGTAGAAATATTTGTAGAGTAACTGAAAATAACTGGTTTAAGTATTCGTCTTTATCGATGTAGTTGAAAAGTTTTAGTAATCTTCCCTGAGGTCATTACATCTATGATTATACATTTATATTTGACATATTTTGAGCGTGTGTGTTCGATCGTGTGTGATGTCTAAGATACAACAACGATAACTATTACTTTGTATGCTGGGGTTTTAAATTGGTGACATGGATAAACATGAATAAGCTGGTGTGTGTCCAACTTACGGAGAAGTGTTGTTCATTCCAAGGTTGTGAATGGCTATGTGCTTTTATCCTTGATCAATTAATAGTGTATAGGGTGATTCACAGGTTGTGAAGGAATGTGGATTTTTTTAGAACAAGTATCAGTTAAATCAATCAATCAATCAATGTTTATTGTACAGAAATCAATCATAGATTGTGATCATTCCCAGATTGTGCAGACCACATTCATTCAGTCTCTAAGTCTCGTAAAAAGACCCTAACAATCTGGGAATTGTCTCTCAAATAAGTCCATTGAGACTCTAAGACGATCCCAAATCCTCTCTTAAAAACAAAATCTGGGAATCATCTCCCGAAGTCGATCAGTAGGACTCAAAGTCGCGTACAAAGCCCCTCACAATCTGGGAATCATCTCCCGAAGTCGATCAGTAGGACTCAAAGTCGCGTACAAAGCCCCTCACAATCTGGGAATCGTCTCTCAAAGTCATCAGTAGGACGCAAAGCCGCGTAGAAAGTCTGAAAATCGTCTCTCGAAAATGTCCATTGTGACTTTAAATCCCCTCTTTATCTGGGTATCGTAAAATGAATAAAATAATACAATGTTATGATATGACATGATATCATTTAGTCATATTATTTACCAACAATTTTCTTAGAAAACAAACATAGTTTGAAACTTGTTTTTACGTATATGCCTCTCACTACAATATGTAGATATAAACATGAAAGTAAAATGTGTAACAAAGTTACACACCGAATAGTTTCATAAACAAAATTGAAACCTATATTTATATGTTTATGTGTTCATGTGTTCATATGTTCATATCGCACATGTATATATGCTATCGTATGTAAAGTATTGTACGTATAGTCGGTATTGTACCTGGGTCCGAAATGGGTGAATGTGTTCGTGTGTATGCTGGTATGTGTGCGAGTTGATGAATTTGTGTATATACGTATTGATAAGCAATATATGAAATTCTAATATAATTCTAATATAATCTAATACATTATTAATATAAATTTAAGGAATTAACGATATTAAGTGTCTTATACGAACTAGTGATTGTAATTTCTGTAGTACAATTAAAAATTAATGCAGGCCATCAAACAATGTTCCAGTATCCACTCAGTTGATCAGAAATATGAAAACATTACTTCCATCATGTTTTCAAAGTTGAATATGTAAGTCGAAGAGTTGTCGAAGTCGGTAGAGTTTTTTTTAAAAAACATGCATTTAAGGTTTTCATGCTATTCACACGAATCTCAATTTATTTAACATTTCCGGTTACCGGCAGTCAATCAGTTAAGTTTAACACATACTGAAAGCGACTAATCAGGGCAATTATGTCACCTCGCTGATTAAGACAATCGCAGTTGCTTCCTGTCTGCCAGACTGACATCTCACATTGCCCCCTTTTCCTCTCTCCATCTAAATACAAATGTATAACCTGCCTGGATTAATCCTATCCTTTTCTGTAATTTATAATTAATATAACCACCTCTGCGCCACTTTATTTCAAATTTCAAATGATTGTTTTACCACTTTAAAACTTTCATTAACTTTATTCCGGTGTATTACCTATTCTAAATTTTATGCCCCATTCGTTGGAAATAACTATGGGATAGACCCCACGTCAGCAACATCACCCAATGGTGGAAGAAGACATTAAACCCCAACCCAACTACAATCTTATCTTAAAATATGATATTACCTTTTCAAATACACACTTATGTCACAAAATCTCTACATGTTTGTTGAGACAAGGCTCAGTTCTATTTATATTATTACTGCGTCTAATCTTTAAATGATAATTCTAAATTTTGTCAACATTGGAAAATGACAACTCTTTGTGCAAAAAACATTCATTATGAAAAATTCGCATTTCGTGAAAAGTACTAACAAGTAAATGACTTATTAATCTAAGCCTATATATGTCGTGACTATAGTCTAACCAATAAGACATGTTATTAAATGAAAACTAGTTACAAACTTGTTAATATTAAACAAAATGAAAATACATTATTTTAAACAGAACTATGATAGATGAAATAATAAGATGGTTATTTAATCTCTTATGCCCCTATTTCACTACGAGAGGAATTCTCACGAATCGACACGAATAGGTGATTGTAAAAATGCGTGAATATTCGGCAACATTCGTGAACTGCAATTTCACTTGTACGAAACGTTTACGAAATTTCGTAGCTTTTCATGCTAAAACACTACGAAACCAATACGAATTGCTTACGAATTATGTACGAATTGTACGATATAACTACGAAACAACTACGAATATACTACGAATTTTCACGAATATGATACGATATCACAAATGGTATTTCGGGACATTCGTAATTGTTTCGTAGATGATTCGTAAATAATTCGGGGAGAGACCATCAAAAATATCAACCACGAATTTCCAAGAACTCGTTACGAATTTGTTACGAATGACCCGAATTAATTACGAATAGTTTACGAGACAACTACGATAACAAAATTCGTAGTTGATTCGGGAAAATCTTTTGACAAACAAAAAAAATTTCACGAATGCCACGAATTGTAAGAATATTGCCGAATCAATCACGAATTCATTACGAGTCACAAGAATAAATCACGAATTGTCTACGAATGTTCACGAATGTGAAATATTTCTCTATCGTGGCGATTCGTGAGAATTCCTCTCGTAGTGAAATAGGGGTATAAATATATGGCGTATGTTCAACCTTAATGATCTAATCTTGTAATATCAATAACGTAAACGATATACTTATATACATGTACTCTGAAACTCTATTCAACATTACAAAGACATGAATGTTTGAAGAAATTCAAAACTTAAGAAAGATATGAAAGATAGAGCGGAATTCTCGAGAGATATTTAATCTTGTAATACCATTTCCATGTACGATTTATTTACATATTCTGAAACTGTACTCCTCCACACGAAAATGACTATTGATTAAAGAAGTTCTTAATGAAATATCACTAGTTATAAAAGGCGTAGTTTAAGAAATGGCTATTCAATCTTGGAATATCTAGTGCAAATTTCCATTGGATGATAAAATTTTGTAATATCATTTTCAAATAAGAGTTATTTACATACATACAATAAGACATTGATGATCCACTGAAGTGATTATGTAAAATGGGTAGTTTTGAAAAGGCACATTTCTAGAAACGACTATTCAATCTCGTTGAATATCTAGCGAAAAGTTTCTATGATTCGTCAAATGTTTCGATTACATATAACATTCATATCATATATACTCTGAAAAGCTACTTTACATGAAAAAAAAACATTGATGATAAACAAAGTTCTTAATGAAAAGTTGTTGGTTGTGAAAACGGCACACATCAAGAAATGGCTATTCAATCTTGGAATATCTATCGTTATTTCCTGTGAGTGATAACATCTTGTAATATCATTAACATATACGGTTTATATATATATACTCTGAAAGTCTACTTCACATGAAAAGACATTGACGATAAACGAAGTTCTTAATGAAAACCTTTGTAGTTGTGAGAAGGACACACAAATTAAGAAATTACTATTCAATCTTGGAATATCTGGCGTAAATTTCCTGTGAGTGACATCATTTACACATACAATTTTCATATATACTCTGCAAATCTACTTTACATGAAAAGACATTGACGATAAACGAGGTTCTTAATGAAAACTTGGTAGTTGTGAGAAGGACACATATCAAGAAATGGCTATTCAATCTTGGGATATCCAGGGTAATTTTCCTGTGAGTCATATCATCTTGTAAGATCATTTACACATACGATTTATATGTATACTGTGAAACTCTACTTTACATGGAAAGAAATTGACGATAAACGCAGTTCTAAATGAAAACTTGGTAGTTGCGAGAAGGACACACAAATCAAGAAATGCCTATACAATCTTGGAATATCTGGCGTAAATTTCCTGTGAGTGACATCATTTTGTAATATCATTTGCATATACCATTTTCATATATACTCTGAAACTCTACTTCAAATGAAAAAAAGACTGATGATGAACGAAGTTTTTAATGAAAACTTGTGAGCAGTGAGTAAGACACAAATCAAGAAATGCCTATTTAATCTTGGAATATCTAGCGTAAAGTTTCCGCGAACAGTCTATGTGATTTACATGATTTAAATATACTATTTATTTATGTACTTTTAAACTCGAAAAAATATAGGGGAGACCAGGGCAAAGCGCGCCCCCTAACATATAAGTGCGTCTAGTGGGCACCCCGACATGTACAGAATGCAGCTTGAACCATATCTCTAATACTTGTCACCTAGACTGTTACATGGCACATGCTTTTTTAATCTACCATTTCGGAATAAGGATATATTTACGTAAATGTATTTTGACTAAGGGGGCGCGCTTTGCCCTGTAGTTTGGGGCAAAGTGCCCAATCTCCTGGGCGCTTTGCCCCATGTGAAAAACAACAAAGAATGTAATAGATATTACACACCTATAATCAGCCTATACTAATCAAAAGCTATCATCTTGATAATGCAAGGCAACTATCGAACTCATATGAAGGATATAATTAACATTAAAGTTGGCAATATATGCAAGGGTGCCCAAAATGTTCCTTAACATGCCATGGACCTACATGTTCAACATTCTTAATGACCAAATATCATTATGGTTGGTAGATGTATATTTCTTTTAACTACGAAAGTCTTTATAATTTAGGTCATTGACTATCAAAACCAGTAAGAAGTAAAAGAAAATAAGAATTGAATTGTGGATATGGACGAATTAAAGAATTTACAACATTTATTTTGTGTCGAACTTGCCATAACGGCATAAAATTGTTTATCTTTTATGGTTGAACAGTAATATACAATAAATTATATTTTCGTGATTTAAAAAACAACATAAAAATATGTTTTTGTAACTGTTACTTGTTGTCATTCTTTAACAAATCTAAGCCCTTTAAGTTAAAAGGTTTATTTTATTTGTATAGAATACAGGAGAATGCTGATATGAAAATGACAATTCTGCTTTACATTATTTGCTTAAGAAATGTAAAATAATAACTTTTACACCAATATGTTAACCAAAAAGATGTATTCCATAACACATGGGGCAAAGCGCTCCCCCCGGCACGTTTTGCCCCATCAAGGGCAGCATTCGTTATGTACATCACAGAAAATCATTAAAGCAAGTAATTACAAATTTCATTATTCAATGAATTAATGATACCCATTCATGTTACATGTGCACGAGAATTTAAAGTTCCGTTTTGTATTTTAATGAAATATTTGAATTTGAGACATATCCGTTCCTTATAGTAAAATCGCGTTTTTTCGAATATTTGAAATTCTGCGTCCACAACTAAGGCAAATGATTCCAGCGTTGATCACAACGCTTCATTACGGTTACTTTCATTCGTTGGTAATGACATATTCTCCATTTGTCGATAGTTTTGAAGAAATAACCCGAGGTCACTTTGCCCCGGGGGCGCGCTTTGCCCTGGTCTCCCCTACGTAAAAAGATATCGGAACTTTCAAAGAAATTTATAATGAAATGAAACCGCCCAAGAATTGGATATTCAATCTTGGAATATCTAGTGTAAATTTCCAGTGATTGGTCTAAAAAGCGGGACTACGTCGAGGATAAATATGTGTCTCATACAGGGTAAGAAATTAACACTAGCCCGGTAGCCCATGGCTAGTTAAAAAGATGCTGGGCTAGTAATGTCTAATGACTGGTAGTCCGAAGGACTAGTTGAATTTAAAGCAAATATGATTATATCGGGGTATTTGATGACTTAATTGACATAACTTTGACAAAGAAACCACCTAAAGATTTCCTTCAGTCTCCTGACACTACACGTCAACTACGTGATATAGTTGAGAAGCTAGAGACAAGTAACAAGAATCAAGACGAAATCAACAAGTGTTATGACAGATTGGTTAGTGTTGTACATAATGAAATGAACATGCGACTTCCAAAGAAACCAATATATCTTACTGACAGCATCAGAACTAATAAGAAACGACGTCAACGACATCCATGGTGGAACGACGACCTATCATCGAGGTGGAACAAGATGTGTCAAGCGGAGAGAGCATGGTGCAGATGCAAGATCACTGGGAACAAATTACAGTTAAAACACAGGTATATTCAGCTGAGGAAAGAGTTCGACAAGTATGTGCAGAAAGCTAAGAGACGATATCGCGGAGATCTGTATAATGAGATAAGAGATATGTGTGAGGACAATAACGGTCAATTTTGGAAATGTATTGGGAAAATAGGAGTCGGTAGCGAGAGACGGAAGGCTATTCCATGGGAGATTGTGAATGAGGATGGCGATATCTGTACAGACAAGGATGTCGTGCTCGACCGGTGGCGATCAGATTACCAGAAACTGCTCAACTATGACCACCCCCCTGATAGTACAGACACCGTAACTGAAGTTTTACCTTACTCTGAGGATGAAATGAGCTACTCCATTAGTCTGGATGAGGTGAAAAAAGCTATCAAAACAGCAAAGAATGGAAAAGCCCCAGGCGTAGACGAGATTCCCGTTCAGTTATTGAAAGGAGAGAACATCCCGCATATACTTCACAAGCTTTTCAACATATGCTTCTCATCGTCGACTGTACCCTCAACATGGAATAAAGGAATTATATCTCCAATACCAAAGGCCTCAACATCAGACGCGAGAGACCCTCTTAGTTACCGGGGTTTGACCCTTGCTCCTGCTATCTACAAGCTGTACTGTAAAGTTCTTAATGACAGACTTTTATCATGGGCTGAAAGTAATGACGTCATCAGTGATGCCCAAAATGGATTCCGCCGCGGCCGTTCGACCCAAGACCACATAGGGACACTAACGAATGTAATCGAGACGAGGAAACTTTTAAGGAAACCTACTTTTGTAGCCTTCATCGATTTTAAGAAAGCGTACGATGGGATAAATCGGGAGAAACTATGGGAAAGACTAATGAAATGTGGTGTTCAGGGGAAAATGATGTCAGCAATCAAGTCTCTCTACCATGGCGTCCAATGTTCTGTTCGAGTAAATCACCTCCAGACAGCGTGGTTCGGTGTAAACAGAGGTCTGAAACAGGGATGTATATTATCTCCGCTGCTGTTTAACCTTTACATAGACGACCTCATCAGAAGTATAAAGGCAGTTGGAAGAGGTGTGGACTGTGGAGGACAATGTGTTAATGTGTTAGCGTATGCAGATGATGTAGCACTAATTGCCGAGAATGAGGAAGATCTCAATATATTACTCTCTGCCCTTGACGACTGGTGTATTAGAAACATGATGAACGTGAACCAAGATAAATCTAACGTTGTCCACTTTAGAGGCCCTTCAGTTGCAAGAACGAGTTCACCTTTCACCTGTGGAGACAAGACATTGGAAGTAGCAGACAGTTACCAGTACCTAGGAGTGCTTCTCACGGAACACCTGAACTACCAACTTATGGCTAAGGCAGCTGCTAAGTCCGCCAGTAGAGCTCTAGGTCTCGTGATCTCCAAATCCAAAAGTTTTGGTGGACTACCTTTTAACGTTTTTACCAAACTATACGACACCATGGTGTGGCCAATTATGGACTATAGCTCGTCAATCTGGGGAACATCAAACTTTTCATGCATCAACGCAGTTCATCATCGAGCTATCCGCTTTTATCTTGGCGTTGGAAAGTACACCCCAAACCTAGCAGTAAATGGAGATGCTGGCTGGATTCCTCCTATAGTACGTCAGTGGTCTGCTGTAGCTAGGCAGTGGGCAAGATACAAGAATATGCGAGAGACAAGAATAAATAAAATCACGTTTTTATGGTCTGATGGTGTCAAAAGGAAGAACTGGGCCCACAGAGTAAAAGTCTACATGGATCAAAATAGTCTCTCCCATTTAAGAACTCAACAACGGATAGAGTCACGCCTTCTAGTAAGAACTGTAAAGACGCAAGCATTTAATAACTACAAAGCCGAATGGAGGGAAAATGTCCAGTGCGAAGAGACAAGAAACGGACGAACCAAACTTCGAAAATATAAGCACTTTAAACAGGATTTCTGCACAGAGTCATATCTACATGCCCCGATAGCGAAATCTCACCGAAGTTCATTTGCAAAGTTCCGTTTTGGTGTAGCCCCTTTAAGGATAGAGACAGGCCGCTACGAGAACATTCCAACGGAAGAACGGCTTTGTTTTAACTGTAATGAAATTGAGGATGAATTCCATGCCTTTTTTAAATGCCCACTGTATAATGAGGAGAGAGACGAACTTTTTAGGAAAAGTGCCCAGATATTTTCTAATTTTACTAGTTTTACCGATGCTTTAAAGTTTTACGTTCTTTTTAGTGACTGTAATATTGTTTTACACACTGCCAGGACCTGCAATCTTATCTTATCAAAACGCCGTCATCTTTTATATTCGTAATTTTACTCTCTTACTTTTATGGTTCTCTACAATATTATATGCTTTTAACTTATGTACAGTTTTATATTTATTTTATGCATATGAATATATTTTGCTTTTAGTCTCTCATAAATCACCAAGTGATTGGTTGTGTACTTTTAACCGCATATGTGCATTTTATTGCCTGTTCTATGTAAATATAAAATGAATGTACACAAGTGAGACTTTAATTAATAAAATACTCTATTTGGCTAGTCAGAATGTCTTTGGGCTAGTGCTCTTAAGAATGTACTAGTCCGATTGGCTAGTACCCCGATTGGACTAATTTCTAACCCTGTCATACTTATCGACTTAGGCTTCGTTAGCTCGTTAGCAAGTCGGCTAGCTCAGCTCAGCGCAGCGCTAATGAAAACCAACGCGGTAAGGAGCTTAGAGCTCGTCATCGCAAGAACTTGATAGGGTTAATTGTCGTCGATTGATTGAATCAACTCTTAGACAATGAGTTGCTTTTATAACTAAACACTTCAGTGTGTAATCTTTTATGAGTATACAGGAGATTATTCAATCAAGATTGAGTCATCTCAATAGCTTTGACAGTGATCATGAGTTTTATTTCGAAATACTTAAAAGCGTCAAAGGTGTATAATTATGAACCCGTTTTTGAATTTTCGCCAAACTTTATAGAAATTGGGAGGGGGTCAGACTCGGCAAATATGCGTGGTATTCGGGAAACGGTCACGAGAAGAGACGCTTCAAAATCAACATTTATGAACAGTTTCAAAGGTGCATGTGTCAGTGCAGGTACAGTACATAATTCAAAAAGAATTCGCCGCTTTACGATATTTCCATTGACTATTAGTTATTATAGTGTAGTCTAAATAGTTTTGATTGCTATCGTAAACTAGTATAAAACGCATTTATGAAGAATAATTTGGGCTACAATATCATAATTTAACTTAAATTTTCATTGGTTACCTAGGGAACGACGGGAACAAATATACATAAAATTTACATTTTTATGCGCATTATGATGTAAATCTAATGACATTTATTTAATATTAGTCAAATACATTTATTTGAATTATGTACTTCAAGCTAAGATAATTTCAATTCAACCTAAAATGTTTTACAACGATCCTACTATTTATAATAACAGGGAAGAAAACTGTCATGGATATTTTTATTCAATTTTTTTTTGCTGTATACAAATTAATGAAATGTGTATTTTGAAAGGTTCTTTATATTGTATAATCATGTACTATTTAAAGGCAAATGCAATTCATATACACTGATTGTGAAAAGAATGGACGTATAAATGTAAAATGATTCCTATAACTACATGCTACATGTTAGCTGCTGTTATGTTCAGATATCATAATCGAGCCTGTATTCTCTCGGACAAATTGCTTCAACAGATACGATCCGACCTGTGCCGTCGGATGTACACACATTATTCGGTGCACATTACATATTTTAACATTTTATTGTAACAATTATTCTTCTGTGATTGTGTTCACACAAACCTATGGGGGAGCAACCTGGATATATGGCCACGGCTTTAGGTGGGTAAACATTAGTAATGTAGTGATGAGCTGAACTGAATATAACACCCTACAGTAAATACCGAGATAATAATGTAATGGAACATTTACACTTTACATCATGTTGGTAACCAAAATGGAGGAATTCCGCCTCGTTTATTTTATCTTGAGCTATAAGTTGACAACCAAACCCACAAAAAAACATTTCTGTCCTCCTATTATTTTCTAATTCTTCTGTATTATTATCAATTCAATTCAATTTCTTTATTCTCATTCAGCCACCATCGGTGGTACAAGAGAAATGATATACATATATACATGCACAAACATAAATAAAAGCAAAGGTGAAGGTAGATTTTGTTACAAATTCTTAAGTTTTTTATCAATGACCGTTATAAATCTTGAGAGATTCTTCAGTATGGATAATTTTTGTGATGAAAATAATGACTTGTAGGTGTATAGATTTGGATACTTATTAAGTTTATCAGGGATATATTTTTTTCGTCCCACAGCGAAGGCTTCACATCTAAAAATGTAATGAAATTCATCAGCAATCGCTGGGCTTTTACAAAGTTGGCAGGTTCGGTTTTCTCTAGGGATATTAATCCATCTCCCGGTTTCAATAGGTAAATTATGATTACAGCATCTGAATCGTAATATTTGATAGGCAACAGATTTGGGAAACAAATCAACTAGTTTTCCGAAAGTATTACCTATTCATCTTATAAATACAAATGCTGGGGCGACCACAAGTTGGACCGATTTGGAATCCAGTCACATGTCTTACGCTGATGGGGGGGGGGGGGGGGGGGGGGGTTGGTTATGATATTGATTTAATTTGTGTATGTTTCTTTTTTTTATATTCTATGCATATTGAAAACACATTTATAACTGTATATTTGGAAGAAATGATAATGACATTGAATAATTACAATATTCTCTTATCCTGGAACTAAATGAAAAGTAAATTAGTGATTTATTTACGGTTTAAAATTATGGTGGTCAATGACACCGACATATATCTTTTGTTTATTCCTGCTCGTCAACTGCAGCCAGGGAGGTGGAACGAGATTGCAGTGATTGTTTGAACCAGACCTTGTAAGTACTATAAACATAATTGATGTTACGTTATGTTAATTGATATGACCGACCATTTCCTGTTCTGAGGACAGCTGTGCTTTATTGTGGCTGACTGATTGAATATATAACCTATTATAGATAACACATGTTATTTAGAACTGCCGGTCTTTGCATGCAAGAGAGGACTTCTAGACTGATAAAGGAATTCAGCACCGGATAGCCTAATATATTGTGTATTTCGAAGCTCAAAATAAGCTTTTGCCTATGTGGGTATATTACCCGAATTTTGAGTGATCTTTTTAGGTGTTCGGAAAAAAAGTCCTCGGTAAAAAAATATCGGTAAAAAAGTATCAAATTTACCTAGGAAAAAAAGTATTCGGAAAAAAAGTACTAAAAACTTAGTTTTTGGTTATAAACTCATTTATTCACATAATACAATGTAATAGACAAGACATTTTTATATGTATCATACAACAATGTATTTTACTAAGTACTAGACAGACAGACAGACAGATTTTTTATTAGAGTCTCACCTCGCAATTATATATACAAAAAAAGGTTACAAATATAGAATTCACATATAAATACAGCGAGCCACCCAAAATAGGTTACGAGAGACTAAAGCTAAATAACCAAATATATACATTAAAATACAATAGAAAAATAATTCAGGTCCATATGACAGGTAAAGATTAGGTTAAGAGATATAATGTACATGAATATGATAGAAACGCAATAATTGAGTGTAAAATAAAACGAACATGGAGCATACATATAAAAGAATATTATCATAAAAATAGCAAATGAATAATATATGTAAGAGATAAAATGCTTAGCTTTGATATAAAAAGTCCTTTCGGATAGTTCAAATAGATTTGCAGGCCTTGGCACTGATAAAAGACATTTCAGGTAAGGAGAGAATGAAACCTACTTTCCTTAAGTCACTAATTTTGGGCACTTTAAAACACATTTTGCGAACAGGTCATGTCTAACTTCTTCGTACAGTGTACAGTGTAGGAGGACATGCGTCTCATCTTCTATCGAGTGTATACAAACTGGACAAGTCCTCTCTTCTACTGGAGTGTTAGTATATCTTCCCGTCTCTATCTTCAATGGGGTTACTCCACACCTAAATCTTGACAGGGCGCTTCTCTGGGATCTATTACCCACGTCCTTTACATAAGGTTCAGTTCCATACTCGGTCTTGAATGTGCAGTAAGTTCTTAACTTATTTCCCCTGTTTCCTCGTCCCCGAGTTGGTTCAGAAATGGCTTGTTCCCATCTTGATAAAAATTCGTTAAAAACTTCCTCCTCAATCTTGCGTGAAACGAACCTCCCATGGTAATTGTGATTAAGGGATGTAAAGTGTCCCAGTCCTAGTTGATTAAACTTGTTGATGATCCTGTAAACTTGGTTTCTTTTACTAAGCACTTACAACTTGGTTTTGTAATCTTTTATTCAACTACAAATATCACATTTGTATAACAATAAAAACGTTTTTAAAAACCACATTATGGACACAGATTCAATCGGCTAAACTCACATTGTAATTGGCAAACAGTACTCTCACTACATCCTGGATTATACCTAATGTTAAAATAACATTGTAATTGGCAAACAGTACTCTCACTACTTCCTGGAGTATAACCATTGTGTTAAATTCACAATTAAATTGGCACTAAATACTCTAACTAAATCTTATGTTTTCTTTACCTTAAAATTTATGTTAAGATCATTTTAATCTGTTTTACCTATACGAAAATGACTGATGGAGTTCAGGATGGGAAAGTTTGGTTTTGTTCTTGAATCACCGTTAGCAAAATTAATAAATTATGATTATCATTTGTCTACTAATAGCAAGCTTTGTAAATATAGAAAGGCAAGTTTTACAAAGATTCTAGAGTCATTGTTCTGAAAACAAAGACGAAAATCCTAGGCTAAACGGTAACGGTAAAGTTTTGATCATCAAGTAGTCTTCAAACTCCCCACACAACTGGCAACCAATAGGTCAGTGTTTCATACGAGTGGCAAATTTCCGTTTTTAATATTGTATCAGTGTCTTCAAAATTGAGATTTTCTCGTAGCCATTTCGATTGGTGTAATTGGAAGGATACGCAAACTGATTGTGTTGTATTGGGTAAATATGCACTGTTATTTGTGAGTAGCGTAAACAGCAATATTTAGTGCTTTTCTATACGCAGACAATTATTTTTCTTGCGTAGTTTGACTTTCCTTTGCGTATAATTCGCAAATAGCTCTGCAGTATTTATTATGTTCGAAATGAATCCATTGTTAATTTTCTTTTCCATCATTTTGCTAATAAATGACAAGTTACTTAAAACCACGGATGCAGAAATCGGTCTATTTGCCGGACATGTCCGATTGGGAACTCAGTTTGACCGATTGGAAAAGTGACCAGTCGGACATTCAAGAAGTCATTTGACCGATTGAAGATAATCAAAGATTTACTAAACAAACAGATAAACAAGCCTGAGTTGACTGACAAGCAATCAATAAACTAAAGGCCAAATGCCCCGCTTGTGTCGGTCATAATTGTAATGAAAACACGAACCGGTCATCAATGAAACAACGAATCCTGTATTCAAATGACATAATTACCTTGTTATCTTTAATTATTGGATCATTAAGTTAAAACATCTCCATTGTTCAAATATTTGAGTATCGGGAAGATGTATGGCAAATATTGAAATGTTAGTAAATATATTGGTAATAGCCTTATTTTGATCTTGGTCGTAAAGCGATGTATGCATTGTATTGTCAATTTGGCATCAGGACAAGTCCCTTTTCATTATGCACTCAAATGAATTCTTTCATATTTAGGGCCACCATTGGGGAGTCAGTTGACATTGCTGCTACAGAATGACGACCCTCTCATATTATCAACCAATCTCGACTCGCGCGGGGGAAATCCCCCACTGAGAAGCGAAGCCTACACCCTTCTCAGCAGCGAAGCTCGTTAGCAGGCAGGCTAACCCGAGCGGTCTTATGCACGAGTACAGCCCTAGCCGCAGACCCCCTAAATCTTAAGCTTGTAAATTGAAATTTAAGATTTATTAAAAACATAATGTCTCTAGATATATTCTATTTTTTATTTCTCTATTTTACTTTATTTTTCCTTCACATATAAGCAATTTCAGATACTCTGATACAAAACAACAACGTTCAGATTGAATCAAGATCATAATGTAAAGAATTCAATTTTGTGAAGAAAAACTGATTAAGAAATGGCCATTCAATCTTGGAATATCTATCCTACATCTGCCGTGAGTGGTCTTATCTTATCCTTTTACCCTTTCTGACTTATACGTATAAACATTTTCACATATTCTGAACATAGGACAACATTCATGGTGACTTAAGATCATAATTTAAAGAATAACTCATAACAGCGGCTGCCAAAGAAATGGCAATTCAATCTTGGAATATCTAGCTTACATCTTGTACGAGTGTTCTAATGTTAATGGTCTAATATCAATCTCTTAAAATACTCTGTAACTCTTGCTAAAGGAAAGTTCATGATATAAAGAATGCAAAATAAAAGGTATTAAAGAAATGACCATTCAAACTTGGAATATCTGGCGTATGTCTGCCATGAGTGGTCGTATCTTTAATAATATTTACACATCCGCACTTTTTACATACCCTTGAACTCTACACCGTGTTATATTTTCTTAATCAAAGTCTTTCTTTTTTTTCAATAAATTTATTTTTTCATCAAAGTCACTGTTTCAACAACAAAAAACATTTTCTTAAATTTTATTTTTATTATTTTTGTTTTGTTTTTAAAGATTATCTCTATCAAAGTGTTTGCCCCTAATACGTCATTTTCTTTATCTCAATTAATTTTTTTCCAATTTAAGTCATTTTTTCAAAGGTTGTCCCCAAATTAAGTCATTTTCTTTACCAAGGTTTTTTTTTGGAAAAGAGACATTTTTGCATTTTATTCATCAAAATGAGTTTCACAAAAAAATTTCATCATGTTAAACTTTTATCAAAAACACTCTTTTCAATTGAGTAAGTATATATATTGATTAAGAGTAAGTATTGATATTGATAGACAAATGATATCATACATATAGATATCCCAAGATCGTACAGAAAATATCTTAAGATATTCACATATTCCAAGATTGAACAGGAGGTTTTAGATTTCGTCATATCTTAAGATTTCCGTACATATCTTAAGATTTTTATACGATCTTGGAATATTGAAATATTCCAAGATGGTATAGGTCAAATCTTAAGATATTTTTTCTTCCAAGATTGGATAGTACAACACCACTGTTTTTCTAGATGTTTCATTAACAATGCATGTTCATAGATTTTGTTCATAATTTCATGCCTGAATTGGTTTTATAATATTTCCACGACAATTAATAGGCCTCATTCAGTTTTAATTCATGACAGCCACAACCAAATTACAAGAACATGAATAAATTGTTAAACAATGTTTAAAAGTATTCAAATGTGGTCTAGTTTTTCACATTAAGTTATAATATATACAACAACAACAATTTGAAACAGATATTGAACAATTTTTGTTTGCTTGTTACAGGCCGCTCCACTCAACAAGCCGCGGTTACTGACGGACTTTCGTAGTGATTGAAATTGGATTTTTATCTTCCAAAAGTAATTAAAAAGGGTTCAAATGTGTATTTGTTTTTCATATTATGTTATAATGAATACAATGACAACATTTTAAAACAGATATTAGACAATTTTTCAACAAATCGTTCGTTTGTGACAGAGATGAGAATGAACATTTGAAGGCCGCTTCACTCAACAAGTCGCGGTTACTGACGGACATTCGTTGTGATTAAAATTGGGTTTTTATCTTCCAAAAGTAATTAAAAGGGGTTCAAATGTATATTTGTTTTTCATGTTAGGTCATAAGAAATACAATGAGTGTATTTACAAACACATATCTCTTACTTTTTTACAAAATTATCATTCCATATTCTAACTGACCGGTCACAAACTAACGACATTCACAAAGTATGTTTTATAACATTCTATTTTGTATCTAACTCTAACTTATTATTATTTACAAATTCACAACATATAAAAACAAGATAAACTAACTATATTCAATCTGACAAGGCCTGCTGAATGAGTTGTATTTTCTGGTCAGTGACGGAGATCTCGCGCCCGCTGACCAGTCTCATTCTTGTAGCACAGCGGTCGTTGTCTGGACGAACGTAAAACATGGGGAAAACCCGCTGGGTGAACTTCAGGTCTAATTTACACAAGAGTTTCCCCCTCCCCACGTCTAGGAACGCGACCCTCCCCCTCCCCACATCCAGCACCAACCCGAAGGTGAAGGTGACCTCTTCACCAGATGTAGGGAGGGGGAGAGTGACACACTCACCAACCTGATGTCCCGGCCACTCCTCCTGACCTCTCCTCCACACCTGGATACAGAGCTGGCCGGGGTGAAGGTAACACACGCCCTCCACAGACACGGCGACCCCGCCGGGGAGACGAGAAACACAGCCATACCCCTCGTCCATGTTGCTCTCTCCCTCCACCACCCCCATCTCCAGCAGGATCACGCCTCCCTCCCCCCACCTCAGTGTAGATTGAGTCTCCCAGTAGGAGGGAGACTTGAGGGGGGAGGGGGAGGGAGGGAGGGGGAGCGGACTGCTACAAGTCCCTATGAACTCCTCGAACTGACCCGGAGTGTTTCTCTCTCCACTCCACGCCATGTTGTTCAGTTCCCGTCCAAAATCTTCCACTTGTAGCAGTTCGTGTACTTTCTGTGAGTTGAGAATCATCGGCCGGCCTGGAATAAACATGTTTGTTGTTGTTCAAACATATACAAATAGCATCTTAAAATCTTTATTTTTATATTTCAAACATTTTGATGACATTTTTAGTGGTAATTGCCAAGATTTTTTAAAACTTTGTTCAACCGCGCAAAGTCAAAACAAAATGGCTTATTTCAGAGTTCATCAAATAAAAAAAATTGTCATCAAAACATAAACAAATGGCATATTAAAATGTTTATTTTTATATTTTAAGTAGTTTTATGATAAAATAATTGATAATTATATCTATATTTTGAAAATTAGTTCAACCGGTCAAACAAAAAAACTGTCTGATATTTTAGAGTTGATTATCGTGTGAATAAACAAATTGTGTTATCCAAACATATACAAATAATATCTTGAAATGTTTATTTCAGTATTTTGAATAATTCTATAACAAAATTATTGATCATTGGAACAAAAAATATAAATTTTGTTTAATCCGGCAAAACACAATATTAGATCTACAGCTGATTTTGCTGACAGTCGGTATCAAAATAGATCCATTTACGTTAAGCATAGAACAAATTGTTCTTATACAAACTATACAAATGGCATCTTAAAATCTATATTTTGATATTTTGAATACAATTATATAATAATATTTGATAATTGCACAAAAAAATAAAATTTTGTTTGCCACTCGAATTTACATAATCAGTTGTTTTCTTAAAGATGGAGTCCCGGTCTGCGAAATACGAACTATTTGTATAAATCATTGGTGTAAATATATACAAATGGCATCTTGAAATATTTATTTTACTGTTTCAAATACTTTGATGATAAACTATTCAATACTTGCACAAATAAGTTTAAAGTTTTTTTCGCTGACAAATGAATGATAATTCAGCTGCTTTCTCAGAGCTGTGGGTTGTAAATAAGATCACTTACCAACGGTACGTTATTAAAATTGTTTTGCCGGAATATATACAAATGGCATCTTGAAATGTCTATTTTACAGATTTTAATACTTTGGTGACTAAATATTTTAAAGGTTGCAAAAAAAATTAAAACTTTGTTCAGCTGCTTTCTCAATCGCGGTCGGCAAATAACAGCAATAACTGTTAAAATAGGTTGCCGAAATAGGCACAAGTGACATCTTCTTGACTGTCTTGAATTGTTTACTTACATGTTTCAAATAGTTTGGTGATATAGTTTACCGCTAAAATTGACAAAAAGGCTACATTGTAAAAACTGATTGTCCTGTAAAAAACATCGTTGTATTCAAACATGGTATCCAAAATATAGGTCCTTCATTATTGATTATATGATAAATCTCTATAAAGATGATATAAATCAATTAGAAAACAACCATGCATGCGTTTTTGATCATTTTGAAGTGTAGTTTTCAGAACTTAACCAAAGCTAGTTTTTCGTCAAACAAACTTATAATATCTTATATAATTGTATTTCATATATTTCATAATATCACATACATGTATTACTTTTTAAGAGATTTATGTTTGATATATTGTTACAAATGTTTTCATCTTTGTATAGCGAGCTGTGTGATAAATACATGTAGAAAAAATATTAGAACAGATTGTACTGCAAACATGAAAAAATCATATTTAAAATCATTTTGAGGTATTTTATGAAAAAAATCTATATATTCCACGAACTACTAAAACCCTGGGCCCTGTTTCACTAAACGTTCGTATCGTTCCAGACTTCGTAAAATTGATCTAAGCATTACGATTTTGTTCATTTGCGTTCCACTTAAAGATCGTAGCACACAAAAATTATTCAACAAGTTCCGTAAAAAAATTATGACAACAAAGGAGGTGTCGCAACTTGAGATTTTGTTCGTAAATGTAACAAAGTTGGCTTCACTTCTTCTTGTTTGTCATCTGGACTATTCCATAAGATAGGCCAGGTAAGAGGCTGCAGCTTAGATGTGCACTGAACCATAAATGTTGTTGTCGGCTGTCTGCGTAATACTGTTTATCTCTCCGAGCTAAACAATTAAAGATCTTGGCCCCCAACTTCACAACAGAAACTTTGTTTCGTTGTTTTAAGATGTTGCCTTGTCCGATTGTCTTGGGAAGTCGTCTGAGGCAATTACTATTTTATTGAAGTATTTTTATATAGGCATATATGCTCCGGTAATTATCCAATTCTTCGTAAATCACTTACTGTTATTAAAATATACAATTGTATGATTGAGACGCACGGAAGTGAATGTCAATCACAACCTATTCTGACATATTGTTTGCTCAAGGTTTTAAAATCAAATGTCAAATATTATGAAATATATATGTGATCTTTCCAGATATATTGTATTCAGTGGACAAATTGGTGGAAGTTAGATTGGAGTAGAGTCAGCAAGTGGGGTATGGGCCATGAGGCATACACTATGCCTCCATGTGCCGTCAACATCACAACTGACCTCACCTTCTTTACTTTTGTAACAACTACTCTGTTGTCGTAACGAATAAACCATCATCTCTGTGACGTCATTATCTTGTTTGTGTATCTGTCCACTCTTGCCTGTCATGAAGCTAATTCCCTGGGATGAAGTATAGACTATACTAGTGCCACTTAAGAAGCAGTCGTTATCTATGTACTTATTGAACACATTAGGATCAGCGTTATTTCATTTTGGTAGTGTAACACAAAACATTCGTTCGCTGGACGTTTCTAACTTGAGTGTTACTCGAAATATAGACATCTCAAAGTAAAGTAAAATATAATTGGATTCCCCGTAACACACTACAAACGAAGCTTAATCTAGTAACTCATGCTAGTTGTAACATTAATAACTTATTACATTTTGGAAGAAAACATATATAAACTAATTCTGCACTCATTATTTTGTTCATTAAATTCCTATGATGAATTGGTCGTATATCGATCAGAAGAAACATCCATGAAATAAAAAGTTGAATGGAATAACGACTCGCGATCGGACTTAACAGTTGCTGATTTATTATTTACTTATTGATTAACAAAGACCTCCTTATTTGTAAATGATTAAAATATAAGAAAAATCTGAAGTGGAGGTATTTTTGTTTTTACCCCAATCGACTATTTGATAAAACTACACAATAGAAGACAGAACTATAAGTTAATGCTAAATGTATTACTTTGATAGTATCATAAATCTCATAACACAAACCAATCATCGTTAGTCAGAGAACAAAGTATGAGGATTCACATAAAATCCATTGGCAGCCATTTTTGTGTGAACACCTCTAATTCATTTTGTGTAAGAAAAGGAATCGCATGGCTTTACTTTACATTGTATATTTGATTTATTACTGCTCCATTTAGTTTTTATACATTGTCTAAAGATTGGAACCATTTATTTTCATTTTCCTGACATCACCTTATATTCCCCCTAAAAACGTGCTACTGCCCTTTTAAGCTGCTCTTCCGATGTATTTAAACATCTGGTATTATGAACTATAAGAGGCTATCCAGCCTTTAGATTTTCAGTCCTAATTTAAATCATTAAAATAGAGCCGTTGGCTCTGTAGCTCATCTCTATGCTGTCATAAGCTGACAGGAAGATATATTCGATTCGATAGTGTTTATTAGGTATTGTAACTATATAATAGGTAGATTAATTGAATGCATAATTTCGAATATAAAACGTATTTGAGATGTCCTCTTGATTTTTCAATAAAATCAAGCAATTTAGAGATATTATGCATAAATGGATATATTTGCAAGTCCAGTGATGAGATATGAACTTCGATCAGCATATTAGATATTGTGTAGCTTATCAAAACCAAATAAAGTTTACTCTGTGTCACTTTAAAGGTGTGGCCCCTGTGGCTCTTATTTCATGTCCTGACTAGTCAAGGAGTCTGGAGAAGACGTTGAAAATGCACAAAGTTTCCGGGGGGACGGACGGACAACATGCCGTGCCTTACAGGCCAGGAAAATGTGAATACTTTTTAGATTTTTTTAGTTCCGTTTTATCATAAAACTATTCCTCATACTTGAGATAAGCCATCAAATTAAAGAGCATTAAAATATTTGTTCCTAGGGTTCTTTTACTGAATTTTACATACAAACGATTTAATCATTTTGTAGGCTGAAATACTGCTTTAGCCTGGGACTTTTCTTAAAAGGTCACCAAAGTGCCAGTAATTCAATAGTGATAATAACTAAAATGCATTAGAGTAACAAACGTACATTTGAGTTTAGATATAACATTTTGTTTTTGACTATAAAAAAACAAATACATTTATACACACACAAAAAACAGTAAAATATTAGAACACATTTACATGTATGTCTAAATAGTGCTGTCATGTTATTATCATTCAATGTCTTTTGTTTCAAAACACATTACACTATCTTTCGTTTGTTTCTTACAAACAACCCTTTTCATACCTAGATATGAAACAAGACCAGCTAAAGATGCTTTTAGACTGGCCAGGGTTACACCTTAATCATAGTCGTTAACTTGCTGACTCTAAGGACTGTGCTGACTTTAAGGACTACCTTGAGTTACACAACGTTGAAATACGGGGATTAAAAGGAAAGAAAATAAGTTTAAGTTGTCATTTGAAACATTATTTATAACCAGATATGATAAATAAGTTTGATTTCTCAAAAAAGTTTATCATAATGATTAGAATTGTCAACATTGCATTGGGCAATGAGTGTTATCATCATTATATAGATTTTAATAAATAATCATAGTGTAAAATTCCAATAATTCTCTTCATGTAGATTGAATTTAAGTATAGTAATTACTGTTTGTCAAATTTTCAAAATCAATCAGACTCTTTACCTTTCATTCTTTTCATCCCACTGATTCCCCACATTGTTTAAATAAACAAAAAACAATTAGACAAATCATCTTGAATTCTAATTTAATATTTAGAAATCATTTAAGCTCATTGTCGTGTCATGTGTATTGTATTTTGAGGTCTCATAAACCTTTTTATAGCCGCTTCCTTTTATTTGGAATTTAAACTTACTTCCCCCTGCTTTTTCGTAGAATTCAAATTTTAGAGTTTGGTCCCTTTTCGTATTTCTTGAAATTTGGAATGTCTGTCAAGCGGCGCCGTTCGCACTCAAAAGGATAAACACACCTCCATAAAGTTTGTATTCTTTCTCAAATGTATAAATATATTTATAATTGTAACATGAAAAAAATAGAGCCATTGGCTCTGTAGCTCATCAGGCTTCATCATCAATTATGCTGTAGAGTGTGGCCAATGATACCCCCTTTGTAGAGGCCACCGGGGCACCAATCATAAAATTAAGTATATATAGGCGACAAGTTTCAGTTTTCTAGGCCTTATACTTCAGGAGAAGAAGATGAAAATAGATTTGAAGGACGTTCCTGTTGCCTTTATTAGGGGTCACAGGGCAACCAAAGCTACAATTTATAATCCTCACTAGCCAAGGAGTCTGTACACAAAGTTTCAGCTTTCTAGGCCTTATGGTTCTGGAGAAGACGATGAAAATAGGTTTTTAGGGTGTGGCACCTGTGGCCCTTATTAGGGGTCACAGGGCCACTAAAGCTACAATTTATAATCCTCACTAGCCAAGGAGTCTGTACACAAAGTTTCAGCTTTCTAGGCCTTATGCTTCTGGGGAAGAAGATGAAAATAGGTTTTTAGGGTGTGGCCCCTGTGGCCCTTTTTAGGGGTCACAGGGCCACTAAAGCTTCAATTTATAATCCTCACTAGCCAAGGAGTCTGTACACAAAGTTTCAGCTTTCTAGGCCTCATGGTTCTGGAGAAGAAGATGAAAATAGGTTTTTAGGACGTGGCCCCTGTGGCCCTTAATAGGGGTCACAGGGCCACCAAAGCTACAATTTATGAGTCATTCTCAAAAGTTTGTGAAATTCCTGTCCGCCACTTTCTACCGTCTTTATTTTATAAATAACATTTAAATTTGATAAGATTTCACTTTCAGATTGAAGCTTATTATATTTGATACACAAAAGAACACTTTCAAATATAAATTAATGCTCAATCTATTTTTTTATTTGATTTTTACAAAATCAGAAGACGTAATTTCCCATGTCCCAGCAAAGGAATTTAGACCTACAAGAGTCTGTCATTTGGTGAATGAGTTTGGGATGTACTTTTTTCCACTGGTTGTTGATAGAAACATCTATTATGATATTCCCTACATTAATCAAACCTTATATAGAGTAAATTTTCATATTAATTTTCACTTTTTATGTCTGTCACAGAAAATTATGTCTTTCCTGTAACAGTACCATATTATCATGAAATAATTGATGATCCCTTGATTTCTGGAAAATATATTTCTTGTCATGCTCAATGTTAGTTTCTGATTGACAATGCAAACACTTTAATCTGGGCTTCAGACAATATACTTTTTATAAAAAAATTAGTTGAAGTTCAGATTTTAGAGAGTAGAAATTGCCGATGTCTTTACTGTAACACATATTTCAAAACTGCTGTTATGTTTGTGTAACTTATCACCAGTTCATTAAATCTGGGTTGTCGAAAGCAACACAAGCCTTAAGTCTGGCTCGCTTGAGGGATCAGTCATTATCTTTAATTGTAGTGTCAAAGAGATATTGTCTTTAATGTAACAGTCTATCCTGTAACAAAAGTATGTTACAGGAAAGATAGCATTGTTACAGTAAAGACATTTCATCACTATTTGTTTTATTTAATGAATAAAAGAACTTAACATTTATTTTTTCATCACATATTTCAAAAACATTAAGTATTAGTTTAATGTTCATTATTTCATATTGTAAGATAGAAGGCATATATTTACACAACATGGACTTATATCAGAACTTGTTATTGCAAAGACTTGACTCCGTTACAGTAAAGAATGTTTGCATGATTTACTGGTGTCAAAATACAAAGAGGAGAAATCTTGAAGTTAATAAGCTGATAATTAATAGTAGAAATACCCCAAAAAGATAAGGAGCATAATTATTTATTATTTGTCAGTGTCTAAGGGTCATAAATAATAATTGATTTTAGTTACTGCAAAGACTTTATTGTTACGGTAAAGACGTAACATTATTTCTGCATATATTGTAAATACTGAGAGTTGCAATTTACCATATTTACCATCAAACAAGATACAAACTGATTACAAACTGTTTTCTGAATTGGTTCTTCGATATATTATGGTAGTCTTACATGTCATTATCAATGCAGTCACTTTGAAAATGGATAAACTTAATTAATCATATCTTTCGTAACATTTGATGTCTTTCCTGTAACAATTATTGGCGACATAACTTTTTTTCAAAATCACACTCTATTGATAACTAAAGGATATCATGAGAAATTTGTGCAATAATCAAATGTTCTCAACTAATACAACTACACAATATTTTGAAATATCAGTACACTTCATAAATATTTTGGTTTTTTTGCCTTTCAAGTCACATAAAGTGTCTTTCACATAACATGAATGTCTTTCCTGTAACTCCATTAATTCTTTTAAATAGGCCCTAATTAATAATGATAACATGTTGACAATATCCTGAAATGGAATTGAACTAAGTAGATGTCCAATTCAGTTGAAATAATTTTCTTTAAATCAATTATTTTGACATTTATAGGTTTTGAAAGTGTAAACTGGTCCTCTGTTTACATATGAACACAGTTGTTCCCTTAATTTAAACCTTAAAGTAGTTTAATGTTAAGTTTTATTATTTGCAAGTGGTGTAAAAGAATAAAATAAATTGACCTAAATAGAAAAATTTAAGATATAACATTAATTTCAGATTTCTTGGTCAAAACAGTATTGTTACAGGAAAGACACTCATGATCACATACACTAATTAATTAATCAGCAACAGACTTACTGAACATCATTAAGCATTAATTTTGTATTTTTCACATGTCTTTGATATACACTTACCCATTTGCGAAAATTAATTACCAAAATGTTTCATAATTTTTTTTTTAAATTTTGTGTCCAGAATTGCACCTTTTTTTTGAGAATGACTCTTATAATCCTCACTAGCCAAGGAGTCTGTACACAAAGCTTAAGCTTTTTAGGCCTTATGGTCGGGAGAAGAAGTCGAAATTCCACAAAGTTTACGGACGGACGGACGGACGCCGGACACCATGCCATGCCATAAGCCCATCGGGTCTTACAGGCCAGATGAGCTAAAAATTACAATTCTATTTAACGATAATTGATAATTTAATTGATAACTTGGGCACTATAATGTGTTGACTATAAAGAAACATTTTAAAGCGCTCACAAACCACGCCATTTGTCGATCCTTAAGGAAAAATAACGCTTAGTCACTTTGACCCGACAGCGCGCTTTGCCCTGTTCTCCCCTTCATTGGCAAAAGCCTTTACACCTTTTAAGCAAGTTTCTATCACTATCAGCGTTGTTATTCTTTGCTATATCATTGAGGTTTCAGTGTTTTCACACATCATTATTATTCTTTGCATCAGTATTACCGGTATTTTATGGTGCTAAACAAAGCTTATTGTGAATTTTTTTACATTGCAGATCTTCACCGCGCGTCTTTGTGTGAATAAAATTATGACCAGCTCATAATGCTGTTGTGTTGAATGCTTAATAACACTCATACTTACCGGGAATCCTCGTATTTAAGCCCTGCCTTTATTAAGCCCATGGGCTTAATAATGAGTTCTTATTTTCGAATTTTAGCCCATGGGCTTAAATTTGATATTACATTTCTTCCTTCAAAATGCTCAAACAAGGGGTTTCGATGATATTATTAGTTCTGTATTAGGCTACGATATCAGTTTAACAGGATTTCAGACGTAGAAAAGGTTTGGTCTCGAAATGCAAGTGTCACTAAAGACACAAAACATAAACGTTTTGATACATTTGACACAATTTATTCAAGAGCTGATAAGGGTAAAATCGTTTACTTTGGTTATCAACTCGTTAAAAAAAAGAAAATTGATTGGAGCGTTTCATATATGTGGAATTATTAACAAATAAACCCTTAACTTCTAATTTTCCACAGGAGGAATCCTTATATCAAAAGTAAAAAGTTGTATTTTATTTCTCTTTGAAATTACGCCCAGGGCTTAATTTCAGAAAATATATTTCTCTTATGAAATGGATGAAATTCGAAATTAAGCCCAGGGCTTAAATACGAGGATTCCTGGTACATAATTTGAAATAAAGTTGAGAGTTTGAAGTAAAGTTTGAGGTAATCAATATTTTGATAAATTCTAATTCTATGATATATTATTTATTGCAGACAGTTGTAAATACTTATGTTCTTAACATTCCAAATAAGGTAATTGAATGATTGAAATCCTAAGACTAAAATTTTCACAGGTTAAGTTTTTTTTAGCGTTTGCTAATTTGTCATAAATCATATCTTAAAATGTCAACATATTAACTCTGTTACCATCCATATCACAGGCATTAAGTTCTATAACTTTCAATCACGATGAAACTCAATTACCAACAGTTTTGACTTTCAGAAATTCTCATTTACCAGCTCATAGTCATACCACTTTCAAATAACACTTATACCCCACTTCCGGTCTCGTTGCTATGGTTTCCTTTGTTCTAACTGTAGGCATATTGACCGATACACCACACATTTTCCAATACACCTATTCGTTTTTGCACACCCAAATAAAGTCAAAAGAAGAGATCTTCAACTAAGGCAAATCAATCAAGTTGTAAAATTTTGAATTTTTGAGAAATGTTAATGACCAAAGTGGGAATCGAACCAGGGGCGTCAATGTTGCGACGCAACGCCTCTATCGACTGAGCTACTGAGGCTTGATACAAGTAGCGGTACTTTTTGTTGTGTCATATGTCTCGATTGTTGTATTTTCCTATATAAGCCATGTATAGGTACTAGTTTGTACCAAATTTTAAAGTAATGAAGTCAGTTTATGTTTTTAAAAACGTAAAAAAAGAGTATTGTTAATATTTTGTTGATCTAGTTAGGTCAAGATAAATGTACATAGAGAATGGTGGAAAACTCTTTTGGTCAAATATAACTTTACCAGGTATAAGTCAGATATACCCACCCTTCCCTCGGTGCATCACTCAATATACCTCTGATCCTCTGCTCCGCTACGCTACGCCTCAGAGACTCACGATTCAAACAGGAGGTAGGATATTGAGCGATACAATTCAGGAAGTGTGGGTATATCTATTACTTAACCCTTTATGACTCACAACTGTTGTGTGACGTAACAGTTTGCTTACGTCACAGTAGTAAGTGTTACAATGTTGCAGTGGCTTAAGGCCCGGAGACAATGGCCGTGAACGTGCTAGGTGCTCTAGGGATATTTGCAATTGAAATGACTGCATGTTTACAGTGTAACCAAAATTAAACTGATAATAATAAGTCTCAACGATGTTTGTTCAATCACTTTCACTTTCTACGGCATGTAAATTTCATTTGAAAAATCATATATTTTATATTTTTTGTTTACAGAATAACAATCCTTTCTTTGAATGTTGAAACAAAAAAATTCTTTGTTAATTTCTTTGTGAAATATCTGGATGAAATTAAAATATTAATTTCCAAAATGATTTAAACAATCGCATTTCGTTTGAGGTACATCTAGGTAGGTAAAGTTAGTGATCAGCTGTGCGGGAAATAGTCGCGTCTATAACATGACCTACATCTTCACATAAGAGTTTTTGTCGCGCTCGGAAACATTTTTCCAACTGCAAAGTTTTTGCATATGAACTATGATTGAGATGACATTGGGTCAAAATAAATCAACGTTGGTGCAGTGAAATAATTTGATAAACTATTTCAACAAGGATTACAGAAGGCCTCGCCATTTCGCCTCGTGCCGCTTGCCAGACACAAACAATCAATTCGAATTCCTCTTCAAGTGTCAGCTAGACTGTAATGCGGCCCTTAAATCTATTTCCATCTCGCCAGTCATGATACGGTATCTGACAAATTTTGTCATGGATTTCTTAAGGACCATACCGAAACTGAGATTTGAAGGGCGTGATGTTATTATTGTGGTGTAAATCGAGGTTCAACAAATGTTCCACATCGACGTGTGCCAAAAATATGGAAATGTAAACAACGCACGGATGTCACATACAGTCTACCTGACCGTCGCAACTTTGCATTCTAAGTAAGTACTAAAACAAAGTATCAAATTATCAGGGCCACCTGATTGGCAATTGTTTTTATGTCGAGTAATGAAATTTTTCCAAATGTCATTTAGCTTGGAATCTGGATCATAAAAGATTCAGGCATTTTAAAAATAATTAAAAAACATTGATATATTTGATAATATTCAGTTTGAACAAATAGCTGTAAAATGTCATCATATACACCTATATATAATTTGAAATCACATATCAGATAATTTAATGTCACATTATTTATGAAATTAGTAAGATTATGAATATATTATAGTTTTTTGGGAATTGAAGTTGTTTTGTGATATCTGAATGAAGTGGATATGGAACATAAGTTTTCTCTGGATTGTGAATATAAATTTACCCAGAGATCTTAACAGATTTATTTTGAAATATCATAAATTAGAAATATTTCTTTTATATCCATATTCATTATTAATATTCAAATTTATGATTATTCAAGTCTTATTAAGAAATTTATCATATTTTTGGTTGTATAGTTTTTAATTGTTGGATATTCAATCTACTTTAATGATTTCATGAATGAATTGATATTTAAACTAGTTCAGTGATGATTTCATATTTGAACCATTATTATGCATTTCTCTCAATTTTTAAATACTTAAAGATTTATAGATCTCAATATTTTGTAGCTATATTTCCTCCTCTGTTTTTGTTTTGTTTACAAGTCAACATTTATGTTTTTGAATATTTTCATGTCCATCTTAGGAATAATTAATTAGAAATATTTCATGTCTACCCAACCTCTTTACCTAATCATAGTCTGGTCTAAGAATAGCTTCATGTCATTTGCACAAATATGTAATTCTAGTTTTAAGTTAATGGGTTATATTTATAATAGAACATTTGTGTGCAATTTATGAAATTGTTTTGAAAATCTTGAATTTTGATTTATGATTTTTTTTTCAGGCAATTTTCCTGAAATGGATAAATTTTAAAGAAACACAAATGACACAAAAGTGCTGGGAGTTGACTGACCAGCTGTCAAGAAACAAGGGAGGCTTTGACATTGGATTATTCTTCATATGAATTTATAAAATTCATGGAGGAAGAGACACTGTGATAGACTCTGCGGTTGAACATTTTTACTGAGTACTTAGTTCTTCTAATCAGGAGGAACTCCCTATGAGAAAGAAATAAAATGTTAACTATTCAAGACTGACAATTTAAAAGTAATTTTGAATAAAAGTTATGACTGTATGTAACTCAACCTATATAAATTGGTTAAATAACAAGCAAGAAGATTTAGAAGCTGAACCTGAAATTTTTAGTAATAACAACTTTCATATTCATTTTGAATTTGATTAATAACAAAGAAAATAGCATTTAAAAAAATATTATCTGAATATGAATATATATGACTGATAGGAATATTCCATGAAGCTGTAGGAAAAACTGATTTCTTAATAAATGAGCTGATCTTTCATAGTGTTTATTTTTTACAGACTGCATGACTGCTTGCCTTATTTCAAGTATCAAAAATGACAGAGATTGCATGCACACTTTGAAAATGACTTTATAGCCATTTGAGATTTAAATGTTAAAAATTTAAAAAAAGGAAAACTGTTTCAATCCAGATTATCTTTTATAGTCAAACTTCATGATTTATAATTATATCATAAAAGAATTTTTGTAAAACAAGGTAAATCTTAAAGCATAAAATGTTTTTCCAATGGTCATATCTTTGATTTGATTGTATAAAAATTGACCATTTACAATTGAGCTTTTTGGCCTAAGCTCCTTTTAAAGTTTCAAAGCAGAATTAAAGATATTCATATATATATTTTCCGAATTGTTATTTGATTGAATAATTTTTAATATCAGGAAATTCAGAGAGATTGGGGAAGGCAGGGGCCAAATCCCATGGAATTTGTAAAATTGATGAAAAGGGGCCCTTTGAAGTTCTAAGTTTACTATTTATATAAAAGCCATGGCCAATTTAAATTCAGAAAATTGCTAAACTCTGAATATAGCCAATTAATTGTTAAAAATATCCATTTCCTACTACCCAAGGTGGTGCTCCTTCATGAAACAGGATTTTCTGTAACTATAAAAAGAATACCCTTACAAATCCCTGAAATATATGTATAGTGCAGCAAAGGACTGGAGTGCTTATTTGCGTTTTATTTTTTTTATTTTTATCATTTGGATAATCAAAAATGAAAAAAATATACTGAAACTGAAATCACGTTATAATTAATTTATTGAATTAATTTGAGTATTCGTTTTGATTAAGTCTGGATCTAATTCTTGTTTGATCTTAATGTGCATAGGATTGTTTATATTTTCATAACCAAATTAAAAATATCTGCGAAGAAGTAAAGGCTATTTGTTTTAAATTAATTAAAAACATTTCTAAAAAGTAATTCTTCATAAAGAATGCACGGAATATTATGTGTTCATTTTCCAGGCTGCTGATAATTTCTGTTTAGCTTTATTCCAATTTAAGCCAAACCATAGGTCTTTATTTCGAGTAAACCAATTTGATTTCAAAAGTTGGGTGAAAACACGGACGATGAAAATGACCATGCATGAGATTTGCGGTATTTGAGTTTCGCTGATGATAAACCTAGCGGTATGAAAAGAAAAATGTGTATGATTGTCATCTGCAATCAAGGTAAAAAATTGGGAACTTTGAGAGTTCTATAAGATCTGGTTGTGGCAAACATCGCCCGCGGCCGACCTGTGCGCTTTGGCATTCGTCGATGTCCGCCATTGCATCGCTTCCGCATTCCACAGGGACTTTTCTCAGCTAAAAATAGACATTTACTTCCATATAAGGCATTATACTATTACAAAGACAACTGATTGTAATTGTTTTCATCGATGTCAGGCCCTCTGTTGATATGAATGTTCGTTTTTCTTCACCATTCGACTAGCAGCGCGAGCACTGAAATTTCAGTGCTTGGGCCTTAACGGGGTTGAAAAAGAGCACTGAAATTTCAGTGCTTGGGCCTTAACGAGTCAGTGAATGAGCACTGAAATATCAGTGCTTGGGCCTTAACGGCAACGTCACGGAGCACTGATTTTTCAGTGCTTGGGCCTTAAAGGGTTAATGTCAAGCTTCACATTACCAACACAACAAAAGGAGACTTCGACAAGGAAGATGACAATGGAATAACAACGCTCCATGTATTTTGCAAGGGAACAGTTGCAGATAGATCAATGTTTGACATATATATACTCAGACTATTAGTGGTACGGACAATGCCTAGCATCTTAAACTGGAAGCGAAATCGGAGCCTCTAGACACTGAAGGTATACTTTCTATTAAGATACACCACACTGAGCCAAGTAGCCACTTAAAGTGCTTTGTGGTTATCTGTAGTTTCCTGTCACATTGTCATCAATTCCACACCAGGTACCCAATTATACTGGTGCTTACACAAATCATAAATAAAGTATCTTGAAATGGTTACACCGCGTTTCCCAACTTGCGTCTCAGTGTGGCAGGGAATCAGCCTTCAAAACAACAGTTACTTATTTTACCTAGTACAATGGCCGATGCGTCACCATGTTTCACCCTACACAGCACCAGGTCAGCAGCAGATCTGGCTATCATCCCGTCTGTCCAGGGTAGACTGCCATCTGTAAAATGGAAAGGAGGAAATATAAAGGTGTTTACAGGGTCTGTAGCACGTTTTAGGGGGAATATAATGTGTTGTTAGGAAAATTAGAACAAATGGTTCCAATTCAAAGACAATGTATTTCAACTATATGAAGCAGTAATAAAACAAATATATAATGTAAAGTTCAGCCATGTTGTTCATTTTTCTTACACAAAATGAATTAGAGATGTTCACACAACAAAACTGGTCGATGATTGGGGCTACTGTCACTTTAAAGTTAGAATTCGGTTATATAAACCCTCAAACATGATTTTATTTATTTGACACTATATAATCCAAATTGTTAGGAAATATTTGGATTATTGTAAAATATAAAAGAATACCACTTTCAGTTTGTAACTTATTCCTATTCTTAAATGGAATTTTGAACTTTGCAATTACTGAAAAAGAGTATAAAACCTTAATTGATTACAATTTGAGTTGAGAATAGTCAAAATATTTTACAAAGTGTTACTTCATACTTTTCGGCTCTTTATATACTGACAATAATGGTTTCAGCTTTTTGAAAACAAAATGGTCTTATCATACATTGTATAACGGATTATAACCTTGATCATTGAGGTAGTCCAGTGGTGTATACCCGAGCTTGTTTTGTTTCTTCATGTTTGATTCAGAGAGCTGCTTCAGCTGTTGTATTTCATCATCACTGATTCCTCGCCTCCTACACAGGAAGTGGAGTGGAGTGTTCCCGTACATGTCGGCCTTGTCTCTCTCTTTGATCAATGTCAGAACATCCTTCACCTGAAGTGATCCCTTGCAGAGAACATGAAGTGGTGTGATTCCATTGTCATCTTGCTTGTTGATGTCTCCCTTGGCTCTGTTGGTAATGCGAAGCTTTACATTAAAGTCAACCCTTCCATTTTCACAAAGGTAATGGAATGGTGTCGTTCCATGTTCATCACCTTTATTGAGGTCTCCTTTCCCTTCATTGATCACGAGATCTACAGTGCCCAGTTGGAGGCCTGAGAATGCACAGAGGTAGTGCAGTGGGGTACTCTTGTGCTGTCCACATCGGTTAAGGTCACCTTTCCCTTCAAAGATGATGAACTTTATTTCTTCCCTGGAGAATGCGGCGCATCTGAAAAGATAGTGTAGTGGTGTATGTCCAAACGTATCAGGATGATTAAGGTCTCCTCTTCCTTTAGTGATGAACAGTCGTAAAGCATCGATGACTACACGCTGTTGATCATCAGTTGGGTTGAGCTGACACAGATAGTGAAGAGCTGTCCGTCCAAATCGATCAGGAATATTAACGTCTCCACTTCCTTTAGTGATGATAAATCGTATTGTGTCAATATCGACACAATCACCCTCGCCGTCATCATCCCGCACACCAGATTCCCTGAGCTGACACAGATAGTGTAGGGCTGTTCTCCCACTCCTATCCTGTATGTTGACATCCGCCCCAGCCTTCACTAAACTCTGTACAGCAGCCATACGTCCGCCCCTAAGAGCTGTCAACATCATGGTGTCTCCAACCTCTCCTGGTGTGTTGATGAATCGTTTTGAGCCTTTCTGTAAACATAAAGTGAAAAAATAGAGCCATTGGCTCTGTAGCTCATCAGGCATCATATCAAGTTTGCTTTATACAGGCAAGATGAGCTAAAAAAGAAACTGATGTTACCTATTGCAAAAAAAACTATAAATTACAATTACAAAACAAAATTTAATGTATTATTAATCAACACTTTCTAGATCGCCAATATCAGACAGTGAAAGAAGTCCACACTAAAATATCCAAGGAGAAATAAATTTGCCATAGACTGTCATCTAATGGAGAAAAATAGAGCCATTGGCTCTGTAGCTCATCAGGCATCATATCAAGTTTGCTTTATACAGGCAAGATGAGCTAAAAATGAAACTGATGTTACCTATTGCAAGAAAACCTCTAAAAAAATTAGAAAACAAATGTATTATTATTCAACACTTTCTAGATCGCCAATATCAGACAGTGAAAGAAGTCCACACTAAAATATCCAAGGAGAAATAAATTTGCCCTAGACTGTCATCTAATGGAGAAAAATAGGTTTTTAGCTCACCTTTACAAAGTAAATGTGAGCTTATGTCATGGCGCTTCGTCCGTCGTCCGTCTGTCCGTCCGTCTGTCCGTCTGTCCGTCCGTCCGTCTGTCCGTCCGTAAACTTTCAGGAAAAAGACTACTCCTCCTAAACGAATCCAGTTATCATTCTGAAATTGTAGTATGTTATACCCATGGTGATTCCTCACAGAAAGGTAGACATTTCAGTTTTGAGAATCCAAGATGGCCGCCATGGCAGCCATATTGAATTTTCAATTAGATTTCACGAAAAAGACTACTCCTCCTAAACGAATGCAGATAACATTCTGAAATTGTAGTATGTTATACCCATGGTGATTCCTCACAGAAAGGTAGACGTTTCAGTTTTGAGAATCCAAGATGGCCGCCATGGCAGCCATATTGAATTTTCAATTAGATTTCACGAAAAAGACTACTCCTCCTAAACAAATGCAGATAACATTCTGAAATTGTAGTATGTTATACCCATGGTGATTCCTCACAGAAAGGTAGACTTTTCAGTTTTGAGAATCCAAGATGGCCGCTAAGGCAGCCATATTGAATTTTCAATTAGATTTCACGAAAAAGACTACTCCTCCTAAACAAATCCAGATATCATTCTGAAATTGTAGTATGTTATACCCATGGTGATTCCTCACAGAAAGGTAGGCGTTTCAGTTTTGAGAATCCAAGATGGCCGCCATGGCAGCCATATTGAATTTTCAATTAGATTTCACGAAAAAGACTACTCCTCCTAAACGAATGCAGATATCATTCTGAAATTGTAGTATGTTATACCCATGGTGATTCCTCACAGAAAGGTAGACTTTTCAGTTTTGAGAATCCAAGATGGCTGCTAAGGCAGCCATATTGAATTTTCAATGAGATTTCATGAAAATGACTACTTCTCCTAAACCAATCTAGATATCATTTTCATATTGTAGTATGTTATACCTATAGTGATTCCTTCCACAAAGGTAGACGTTTCAGTTTTGAGAATCCAAGATGGCCGCGATAGCATCCATATTGACTTATCAGCTGCAGATGACACATCATTATTACTAAATTTTAAGCTTTCATCAAGTGATCACTCGCACTATATAAATTCTCTAATTGGAACTTAATAATCATAATTTTATCTTGAACATAGAATATTTAAGATTGTCATGCAAGTTGTTCTATATTTTAAGTGTTTCTAAAACATTAAGATGAAAGACAAACATAATTAATTAATTTGTTTTAAATATTTATGGCAACTAGCTGCAAAAACCCAATGACATTAAACATCATGTTAGATTTTGAACAATGGTATCTCCCTTATATTCCTTTAAATACCACACATAAGGGGTCAACCAGAGTTCAGATATTTCTGTTGAGTCCACTATGCTGTCTAATACACATCCCAATACAGGCTGCTAGCATCATAGTGTCAGCTGCTAGTCTGTTGCATAATCAACCTGACCCAATTGATATGGTAGAGCATTATGCTATATGGCCATGTGTATGCAATAAGAGTTATGGAAATTAGACTTGTATTCTCATGACAGCGATATGTTCTTTCTAAGAATAACAACTTACAAAAAAATTGTCACTTGTTTTGTGTTTAGCAATCTACATGATAAGTTGATGTGGAAAGAGTTATTTTGCATCAGGTTCCAGTTCCTGTGTTTTACTCATATTTGTACCATTTCTATATCTAACAGCAGTTCTTCTTGACACAAAATCAATTTAGGACATAAGCTAACTATATTTTGTGAAATTTATATATTTTTCACAACAATTCATGTTCTCTCCCGTCAAGTCTATTAAAACCACACATAAGGGCTTAGCCAGAGTTCAGGTTTACATGCTCAGCACACTAGGATGCTTCTCCAAATATACATACACAAAGCCAAATACACAAATTGCTACACTCTCCTTAAGGATCTGGGACTAGCAGCCCTGCCTGCTTGTATATTGCATAGTAATCCTGACCTAATTGATTAATAGAACATAATGGACTTTATGGAAAGTATATAAATTGTCTTTATGAAAAGTATACTTGTATTCTATTAATAGTAATACTTTTTACAAATAACAATTTAAACAAGTCAAGAATCAGCTTTTGTGTATAACAAACTGCACGATGAGTTAATATTAACAAGTCAAGAATCTGCTTTTATGTTCAGTAATCTACATGATAAGTTAATAATAGAGGTATTTTGTATCAGGTTCCAGTTCCAATACCATGTGTTTTATAAATACCTGTAAAAATAAATGATAATTGTATCATGCTGAAGGGGTTCTGGGAACAACATGTCATCATAGAAGTCATTATTTTTCAATTAGATTTCAGGCCAAGTACTACTCCTACTAAATCAATTAAGATATCATTCTGAAAAAAGAGTATTTTTTTATATAGTGATTCCTGACAAAGACGCATTTATTTTATTATCAAGAATCCAAGATGGTCAATATGTCAATTATATTGACTTTTCAATTAGATTTCATGAAATTCATTGAAAAGAATACATTTCCTGATCAATCAAATCAATGTCATTATATTTGTATTGATATGCTTGTTGTAATATTTATCAACACTATAAATACAGTTACAAAAAACTGTATGAATCATCTTTATCTGCGAACAGCCTGAAGCATGACTGTTTTAATAAATCCTTTCCGTTTTACATAATTCCTGACACTTCATATATATGGCAAATAACATACCGGTAGCCAGTGAGGGATAAATATACATTTTATAATCATCTATATCTGATTACGGTCTGAACAATGATTATCTAGATAATTATCATGATCATTCATTTCAAACAAATCCTTTTCAAAAGCATTTAAAATGATTAAATTGTTTCACTCCCAACACTAACTGTTTTTTAGTCCATTGTTCCCATGCAATTAATTTATTCCAAATTGAAAATTTTGGTTAATGAATAACAAATTATCTTTTATTTTATTTGTCATGCTAATAAAAGATATGATTTAATATTCATCTTCAAAACTAATTGAACAGCTGTCTGAACAATTCTTTTTTTACAAAGTCTTTCTCACCAATTCTCTCTGTTAGTTAAGATACTTCAATAAACATATTACTGAGTTGACCTCCAGATTATTTCCATTGCAAACCTCTCTTCTACTACCCCCCCTTTCCCTCCTCCCCTTTTTTCTCCTGTCCTTCCATTGCAAACCTATCCCACATTCCTTCTATCCCCCTCCCCTCCCTCCCCCCCCCCCCCCCCCAACCCCTTTCCCCATCTATCCTTCCAGCCCCTCTCCTGCAACTCTCCTCTAAAGAGTATATGTTTTGCATATTGAAATGAGGGGAGGACACTCACTATATGGAATAACAGTAACTTACATAAGAGGATAAGTTACATAAGCTACATGCAGGTGCAAGAGGTCATCATAGGTCATCATATCCAGTAATTAGCATAAACCCCCATGTTGCTAGCCTATTCTGACCAATCAGATTGCACTAACATAGGTCAAGATTTAAGATATTCAGAAATCTTCAGTTAGAATTACATGAGACATTGACCTGGACAGTTTACTTTGGCAATTGGACCTATCACTAGCTGAATTTGTGATTTGTGTCAGAGGGATATATTCCAAATGTTTATGTGCATCATCTTTTTAGTTCTTTGGAAGTTGAGAGTGTGACTAAATGAATACTCCTAAACCAATCAAGATATCATAATGAAATTAATACAGATGCCCACATAAAAGTAGCATTTTGAAGATTAAAAAGTCCAAGATGGTCACCAATTTAGCCATAGATATACAAAAATGTTATACAAAAACCTACTGCTTGTTAACAAATCATGATTATATCATTCTTGTATTAATGTTTGTTCAAACTCTAGTGGTTTCCAACAGAAGAATAGCATTTTAAAAGATAAAAAAATCATGATGGCAGCCATAATCTATTATCATATAAAAGATGGTTACACAATTAAACCATATTACCACATCATTCATTTTAAGGTGAGCTTCTGTACCCTCGGTACTTTTATTAAGATTGTGACCCCTGTGACCCTATTTGGGGTCATGGGGTCACAAAACCTACAGTTTAGAATCCCAATTGGCCAAGGAGTCTACATGCAGTCTTTCAGCTCAATAGACCTTTAGGAGCTAAAGATGATGATGAAAATAAGTTTTTAAGGTTGTGACCCCGGTGACCCTATTTGGGGTCATGGGGTCACGAAATCTACAATTTAGAATCCCCATTGGCCAAGGAGTCTGCACATATAATTTCAGCTCTCTAGACCTTTTGGAACTTGAGAAGAAGATGAAAATAGTTTTTTAAGGTTGTGACCCCTGTGACCCTAATCTACAATTAAGAATCCCGATTGGCCAAGGAGTCTGCACATATCATTTTCAACTCTATAGTCCTTTTAGTACTGGAGAAGAAGATGAAAATAGGTTTTTAAGGTTGTGACCCCTGTGATCCTATTTGGGGTCACAGGTTCACCAAAGTTACAAATTAGAATCCCCATTGTCCAAGGAGTCTGCACATATCTCTTTCAACTCTCTAGTCCTATTAGAACTGGAGAAGAAGATGAAAATAGGTTTTTAAGGTTGTGACCCCTGTGACCCTATTTGGGGTCATGGGGTCACGAAATCTACAATTTAGAATCCCTATTGGCCAAGGAGTCTGCACATATCGTTTTAAACTCTCTAGTCCTTTTAGAACTGGAGAAGAAGATGAAAATAGGTTTTTAAGGTTGTGACCCCTGTGACCCTATTTGGGGTCACAGGGTCACCAAAGTTACAAATTAGAATCTCCATTGTCCAAGGAGTATGCACATATAATTTTTAACTCTCTACTCCTTTTGGAACTGGAGAAGAAGATGAAAATAGGTATTTAAGGTTGTGACCCCTGTGACCCTATTTGGGATCACAGGGTCACCAAAGTTACAAATTAGAATCCCCATTGTCCAAGGAGTCTGCACATATAATTTTTAACTCTCTACTCCTTTTGGAACTGGAGAAGAAGATGAAAATAGGTATTTAAGGTTGTGACCCCTGTGACCCTATTTGGGGGCACAGGTTCACCAAGGTTACAAATTAGAATTCCTATTGTCCAAGGAGTCTGCACATATCACTTTCAACTCTCTAGTCCTTTTAGAACTGGAGAAGAAGATGAAAATAGGTTTTTAAGGTTGTGACCCCTGTGACCCTATTTGGGGTCATGGGGTCACGAAATCTACAATTTAGAATCCCCATTGGCCAAGGAGTCTGCACATATCGTTTTTAACTCTCTAGTCCTTTTAGAACTGGAGAAGAAGATGAAAATAGGTTTTTAAGGTTGTGACCCCTGTGACCCTATTTGGGGTCACAGGGTCACCAAAGTTACAAATTAGAATCTCCATTGTCCAAGGAGTCTGCACATATCATTTTTAACTCTCTACTCCTTTTGGAACTGGAGAAGAAGATGAAAATAGGTATATAAGGTTGTGACCCCTGTGACCTTATTTGGGGTCACAGGTTCACCAAAGTTACAAATTAGAATCCCCATTGGCCAAGGAGTCTGCACATATAATTTTTAACTCTCTAGTCCTTCTGGAACTGGAGAAGAAGATGAAAATAGGTTTTTAAAGTTGTGACCCCTGTGACCCTATTTGGGGTCACAGGGTCAGCAAAGTTACAAATTAGAATCTCCATATGCTAAGGTACTTGTACACAAAATTTCAGCTCTCTAATGTGTATGGTTCATGAGGAGAAGTCGAAAGTGTCAAAAGTTTACGGACGGACGGACGACGGACGGACGACGGACGACGGACGGACGCCGGACGACGGGCCATGCCATAAGCCCATCTGGACTTTCAGTCCTGATGAGCTAAAAATAGGTTTTTAAGATTGTGACCCCTGTGACCCTATTTGGGGTCATGGGGTCACAAAACCTACAGTTTAGAATCCCAATTGGCCAAGGAGTCTACATGCAGTCTTTCAGCTCAATAGACCTTTAGGAGCTAAAGATGATGATGAAAATAAGTTTTTAAGGTTGTGACCCCGGTGACCCTATTTGGGGTCATGGGGTCACGAAATCTACAATTTAGAATCCCCATTGGCCAAGGAGTCTGCACATATAATTTCAGCTCTCTAGACCTTTTGGAACTTGAGAAGAAGATGAAAATAGTTTTTTAAGGTTGTGACCCCTGTGACCCTATTTGGGGTCACAGGGTCAACAAAGTTACAAATTAGAATCCCCATTGTCCAAGGAGTCTGCACATATCAATATTAACTCTCTAGACCTTTTGGAACTGGAGAAGAAGATGAGAATTGGTTTTTAAGGTTGTGACCCCTGTGACCCTATTTGGGGTCATGGGGTCACGTAATCTACAAATAAGAATCCCGATTGGCCAAGGAGTCTGCACATATCATTTTCAACTCTATAGTCCTTTTAGTACTGGAGAAGAAGATGAAAATAGGTTTTTAAGGTTGTGACCCCTGTGACCCCATTTTGGGGTCACAGGTTCACCAAAGTTACAAATTAGAATCCCGATTGGCCAAGGAGTCTGCACATATCACTTTCAACTCTCTAGTCCTTTTAGAACTGGAGAAGAAGATGAAAATAGGTTTTTAAGGTTGTGACCCCTGTGACCCTATTTGGGGTCACAGGTTCACCAAAGTTACAAATTAGAATCCCCAATGTCCAAGGAGTCTGCACATATCATTTTCAACTCTCTAGTCCTTTTAGAACTGGAGAAGAAGATGAAAATAGGTTTTTAAGGTTGTGACCCCTGTGACCCTATTTTGGGTCATGGGGTCACGAAATCTACAATTAAGAATCCCGATTGGCCAAGGAGTCTGCACTTTTCACTTTCAACTCTCTAGTCCTTTTAGAACTGGAGAAGAAGATGAAAATAAGTTTTTAAGGTTGTGACCCCTGTGACCCTATTTGGGGTCACAGGTTCACCAAAGTTACAAATTAGAATCCCCAATGTCCAAGGAGTCTGCACATATCACTTTCAACTCTCTAGTCCTTTTAGAACTGGAGAAGAAGATGAAAATAGGTTTTTAAGGTTGTGACCCCTGTGACCCTATTTGGGGTCATGGGGTCACGAAATCTACAATTTAGAATCCCCATTGGCCAAGGAGTCTGCACATATTGTTTTTAACTCTCTAGTCCTTTTAGAACTGGAGAAGATGATGAAAATAAGTTGTTAAGGTTGTGACCCCTGTGACCCTATTTGGGATCACAGGGTCACCAAAGTTACAAATTAGAATCCCCATTGGCCAAGGAGTCTGCACATATCATTTTCAACTCTATAGTCCTTTTAGTACTGGAGAAGAAGATGAAAATAGGTTTTTAAGGTTGTGACCCCTGTAACCCCATTTTGGGGTCACAGGTTCACCAAAGTTACAAATTAGAATCCCGATTGGCCAAGAAGTCTGCACATATCACTTTCAACTCTCTAGTCCTTTTAGAACTGGAGAAGAAGATGAAAATAGGTTTTTAAGGTTGTGACCCCTGTGACCCTATTTGGGGTCCCAGGTTCACCAAAGTTACAAATTAGAATCCCCAATGTCCAAGGAGTCTGCACATATCATTTTCAACTCTCTAGTCCTTTTAGAACTGGAGAAGAAGATAAAAATAGGTTTTTAAGGTTGTGACCCCTGTGACCCTATTTTGGGTCATGGGGTCACGAAATCTACAATTAAGAATCCCGATTGGCCAAGGAGTCTGCACATATCACTTTCAACTCTCTAGTCCTTTTAGAACTGGAGAAGAAGATGAAAATAAGTTTTTAAGGTTGTGACCCCTGTGACCCTATTTGGGGTCACAGGTTCACCAAAGTTACAAATTAGAATCCCCAATGTCCAAGGAGTCTGCACATATCACTTTCAACTCTCTAGTCCTTTTAGAACTGGAGAAGAAGATGAAAATAGGTTTTTAAGGTTGTGACCCCTGTGACCCTATTTGGGGTCATGGGGTCACGAAATCTACAATTTAGAATCCCCATTGGCCAAGGAGTCTGCACATATCGTTTTTAACTCTCTAGTCCTTTTAGAACTGGAGAAGATGATGAAAATAAGTTGTTAAGGTTGTGACCCCTGTGACCCTATTTGGGATCACAGGGTCACCAAAGTTACAAATTAGAATCCCCATTGTCCAAGGAGTCTGCACATATAATTTTTAACTCTCTAGTCCTTCTGGAACTGGAGAAGAAGATGAAAATAGGTTTTTAAAGTTGTGACCCCTGTGACCCTATTTGGGGTCACAGGGTCACCAAAGTTACAAATTAGAATCTCCATATGCTAAGGTACTTGTACACAAAATTTCAGCTCTCTAATGTGAATGGTTCATGAGAAGAAGTAGAAAGTGTCAAAAGTTTACGGACGGACGACGGACGGACGACGGACGGACGACGGACGACGGGCCATGCCATAAGCCTATCTGGACTTTCAGTCCTGATGAGCTAAAGATGAAACTGATGTTACCTATTGCAAGAAAACCTCTAAAAAAATAGAGCCATTGGCTCTGTAGCTCATCAGGCATCATATCAAGTTTGCTTTATACAGGCAAGATGAGCTAAAAATGAAACTGATGTTACCTATTGCAAAAAAACCTATAAAAAAATGACAAAAGAAAATTTAATGTATTATTATTCAACACTTTCTAGATCGCAAATATCAGACAGTGAAAGAAGTCCACACTAAAATATCCAAGGAGAAATAAATTTGCCATAGACTGTCATCTAATGGAGAAAAATAGGTTTTTAAGATTGTGACCCCTGTGACCCTATTTGGGGTCATGGGGTCACAAAACCTACAGTTTAGAATCCCAATTGGCCAAGGAGTCTACATGCAGTCTTTCAGCTCAATAGACCTTTAGGAGCTAAAGATGATGATGAAAATAAGTTTTTAAGGTTGTGACCCCGGTGACCCTATTTGGGGTCATGGGGTCACGAAATCTACAATTTAGAATCCCCATTGGCCAAGGAGTCTGCACATATAATTTAAGCTCTCTAGACCTTTTGGAACTGGAGAAGAAGATGAAAATAGGTATTTAAGGTTGTGACCCCTGTGACCCTATTTGGGGTCATGGGGTCACGTAATCTACAATTAAGAATCCCCATTGGCCAAGGAGTCTGCACATATCATTTTCAACTCTATAGTCCTTTTAGTACTGGAGAAGAAGATGAAAATAGGTTTTTAAGGTTGTGACCCCTGTGACCCTATTTGGGGTCACAGGTTCACCAAAGTTACAAATTAGAATCCCCATTGTCCAAGGAGTCTGCACATATCACTTTCAACTCTCTAGTCCTTTTAGAACTGGAGAAGAAGATGAAAATAGGTTTTTAAGGTTGTGACCCCTGTGACCCTATTTGGGATCACAGGGTCACCAAAGTTACAAATTAGAATCTCCATTGTCCAATGAGTATGTACATATAATTTTTAACTCTCTACTCCTTTTGGAACTGGAGAAGAAGATGAAAATAGGTTTTTAAGGTTGTGACCCCTGTGACCCTATTTGGGGTCATGGGGTCACGAAATCTACAATTTAGAATCCCTATTGGCCAAGGAGTCTGCACATATCGTTTTAAACTCTCTAGTCCTTTTAGAACTGGAGAAGAAGATGAAAATAGGTTTTTAAGGTTGTGACCCCTGTGACCCTATTTGGGGTCACAGGGTCACCAAAGTTACAAATTAGAATCTCCATTGTCCAAGGAGTATGCACATATAATTTTTAACTCTCTACTCCTTTTGGAACTGGAGAAGAAGATGAAAATAGGTATTTAAGGTTGTGACCCCTGTGACCCTATTTGGGATCACAGGGTCACCAAAGTTACAAATTAGAATCCCCATTGTCCAAGGAGTCTGCACATATAATTTTTAACTCTCTACTCCTTTTGGAACTGGAGAAGAAGATGAAAATAGGTATTTAAGGTTGTGACCCCTGTGACCCTATTTGGGGGCACAGGTTCACCAAGGTTACAAATTAGAATTCCTATTGTCCAAGGAGTCTGCACATATCACTTTCAACTCTCTAGTCCTTTTAGAACTGGAGAAGAAGATGAAAATAGGTTTTTAAGGTTGTGACCCCTGTGACCCTATTTGGGGTCATGGGGTCACGAAATCTACAATTTAGAATCCCCATTGGCCAAGGAGTCTGCACATATCGTTTTTAACTCTCTAGTCCTTTTAGAACTGGAGAAGAAGATGAAAATAGGTTTTTAAGGTTGTGACCCCTGTGACCCTATTTGGGGTCACAGGGTCACCAAAGTTACAAATTAGAATCTCCATTGTCCAAGGAGTCTGCACATATCATTTTTAACTCTCTACTCCTTTTGGAACTGGAGAAGAAGATGAAAATAGGTATATAAGGTTGTGACCCCTGTGACCTTATTTGGGGTCACAGGTTCACCAAAGTTACAAATTAGAATCCCCATTGGCCAAGGAGTCTGCACATATAATTTTTAACTCTCTAGTCCTTCTGGAACTGGAGAAGAAGATGAAAATAGGTTTTTAAAGTTGTGACCCCTGTGACCCTATTTGGGGTCACAGGGTCAGCAAAGTTACAAATTAGAATCTCCATATGCTAAGGTACTTGTACACAAAATTTCAGCTCTCTAATGTGTATGGTTCATGAGGAGAAGTCGAAAGTGTCAAAAGTTTACGGACGGACGGACGACGGACGGACGACGGACGACGGACGGACGCCGGACGACGGGCCATGCCATAAGCCCATCTGGACTTTCAGTCCTGATGAGCTAAAAATAGGTTTTTAAGATTGTGACCCCTGTGACCCTATTTGGGGTCATGGGGTCACAAAACCTACAGTTTAGAATCCCAATTGGCCAAGGAGTCTACATGCAGTCTTTCAGCTCAATAGACCTTTAGGAGCTAAAGATGATGATGAAAATAAGTTTTTAAGGTTGTGACCCCGGTGACCCTATTTGGGGTCATGGGGTCACGAAATCTACAATTTAGAATCCCCATTGGCCAAGGAGTCTGCACATATAATTTCAGCTCTCTAGACCTTTTGGAACTTGAGAAGAAGATGAAAATAGTTTTTTAAGGTTGTGACCCCTGTGACCCTATTTGGGGTCACAGGGTCAACAAAGTTACAAATTAGAATCCCCATTGTCCAAGGAGTCTGCACATATCAATATTAACTCTCTAGACCTTTTGGAACTGGAGAAGAAGATGAGAATTGGTTTTTAAGGTTGTGACCCCTGTGACCCTATTTGGGGTCATGGGGTCACGTAATCTACAAATAAGAATCCCGATTGGCCAAGGAGTCTGCACATATCATTTTCAACTCTATAGTCCTTTTAGTACTGGAGAAGAAGATGAAAATAGGTTTTTAAGGTTGTGACCCCTGTGACCCCATTTTGGGGTCACAGGTTCACCAAAGTTACAAATTAGAATCCCGATTGGCCAAGGAGTCTGCACATATCACTTTCAACTCTCTAGTCCTTTTAGAACTGGAGAAGAAGATGAAAATAGGTTTTTAAGGTTGTGACCCCTGTGACCCTATTTGGGGTCACAGGTTCACCAAAGTTACAAATTAGAATCCCCAATGTCCAAGGAGTCTGCACATATCATTTTCAACTCTCTAGTCCTTTTAGAACTGGAGAAGAAGATGAAAATAGGTTTTTAAGGTTGTGACCCCTGTGACCCTATTTTGGGTCATGGGGTCACGAAATCTACAATTAAGAATCCCGATTGGCCAAGGAGTCTGCACTTTTCACTTTCAACTCTCTAGTCCTTTTAGAACTGGAGAAGAAGATGAAAATAAGTTTTTAAGGTTGTGACCCCTGTGACCCTATTTGGGGTCACAGGTTCACCAAAGTTACAAATTAGAATCCCCAATGTCCAAGGAGTCTGCACATATCACTTTCAACTCTCTAGTCCTTTTAGAACTGGAGAAGAAGATGAAAATAGGTTTTTAAGGTTGTGACCCCTGTGACCCTATTTGGGGTCATGGGGTCACGAAATCTACAATTTAGAATCCCCATTGGCCAAGGAGTCTGCACATATTGTTTTTAACTCTCTAGTCCTTTTAGAACTGGAGAAGATGATGAAAATAAGTTGTTAAGGTTGTGACCCCTGTGACCCTATTTGGGATCACAGGGTCACCAAAGTTACAAATTAGAATCCCCATTGGCCAAGGAGTCTGCACATATCATTTTCAACTCTATAGTCCTTTTAGTACTGGAGAAGAAGATGAAAATAGGTTTTTAAGGTTGTGACCCCTGTAACCCCATTTTGGGGTCACAGGTTCACCAAAGTTACAAATTAGAATCCCGATTGGCCAAGAAGTCTGCACATATCACTTTCAACTCTCTAGTCCTTTTAGAACTGGAGAAGAAGATGAAAATAGGTTTTTAAGGTTGTGACCCCTGTGACCCTATTTGGGGTCCCAGGTTCACCAAAGTTACAAATTAGAATCCCCAATGTCCAAGGAGTCTGCACATATCATTTTCAACTCTCTAGTCCTTTTAGAACTGGAGAAGAAGATAAAAATAGGTTTTTAAGGTTGTGACCCCTGTGACCCTATTTTGGGTCATGGGGTCACGAAATCTACAATTAAGAATCCCGATTGGCCAAGGAGTCTGCACATATCACTTTCAACTCTCTAGTCCTTTTAGAACTGGAGAAGAAGATGAAAATAAGTTTTTAAGGTTGTGACCCCTGTGACCCTATTTGGGGTCACAGGTTCACCAAAGTTACAAATTAGAATCCCCAATGTCCAAGGAGTCTGCACATATCACTTTCAACTCTCTAGTCCTTTTAGAACTGGAGAAGAAGATGAAAATAGGTTTTTAAGGTTGTGACCCCTGTGACCCTATTTGGGGTCATGGGGTCACGAAATCTACAATTTAGAATCCCCATTGGCCAAGGAGTCTGCACATATCGTTTTTAACTCTCTAGTCCTTTTAGAACTGGAGAAGATGATGAAAATAAGTTGTTAAGGTTGTGACCCCTGTGACCCTATTTGGGATCACAGGGTCACCAAAGTTACAAATTAGAATCCCCATTGTCCAAGGAGTCTGCACATATAATTTTTAACTCTCTAGTCCTTCTGGAACTGGAGAAGAAGATGAAAATAGGTTTTTAAAGTTGTGACCCCTGTGACCCTATTTGGGGTCACAGGGTCACCAAAGTTACAAATTAGAATCTCCATATGCTAAGGTACTTGTACACAAAATTTCAGCTCTCTAATGTGAATGGTTCATGAGAAGAAGTAGAAAGTGTCAAAAGTTTACGGACGGACGACGGACGGACGACGGACGGACGACGGACGACGGGCCATGCCATAAGCCTATCTGGACTTTCAGTCCTGATGAGCTAAAGATGAAACTGATGTTACCTATTGCAAGAAAACCTCTAAAAAAATAGAGCCATTGGCTCTGTAGCTCATCAGGCATCATATCAAGTTTGCTTTATACAGGCAAGATGAGCTAAAAATGAAACTGATGTTACCTATTGCAAAAAAACCTATAAAAAAATGACAAAAGAAAATTTAATGTATTATTATTCAACACTTTCTAGATCGCAAATATCAGACAGTGAAAGAAGTCCACACTAAAATATCCAAGGAGAAATAAATTTGCCAAAGACTGTCATCTAATGGAGAAAAATAGGTTTTTAAGATTGTGACCCCTGTGACCCTATTTGGGGTCATGGGGTCACAAAACCTACAGTTTAGAATCCCAATTGGCCAAGGAGTCTACATGCAGTCTTTCAGCTCAATAGACCTTTAGGAGCTAAAGATGATGATGAAAATAAGTTTTTAAGGTTGTGACCCCGGTGACCCTATTTGGGGTCATGGGGTCACGAAATCTACAATTTAGAATCCCCATTGGCCAAGGAGTCTGCACATATAATTTAAGCTCTCTAGACCTTTTGGAACTGGAGAAGAAGATGAAAATAGGTATTTAAGGTTGTGACCCCTGTGACCCTATTTGGGGTCATGGGGTCACGTAATCTACAATTAAGAATCCCCATTGGCCAAGGAGTCTGCACATATCATTTTCAACTCTATAGTCCTTTTAGTACTGGAGAAGAAGATGAAAATAGGTTTTTAAGGTTGTGACCCCTGTGACCCTATTTGGGGTCACAGGTTCACCAAAGTTACAAATTAGAATCCCCATTGTCCAAGGAGTCTGCACATATCACTTTCAACTCTCTAGTCCTTTTAGAACTGGAGAAGAAGATGAAAATAGGTTTTTAAGGTTGTGACCCCTGTGACCCTATTTGGGATCACAGGGTCACCAAAGTTACAAATTAGAATCTCCATTGTCCAATGAGTATGTACATATAATTTTTAACTCTCTACTCCTTTTGGAACTGGAGAAGAAGATGAAAATAGGTATTTAAGGTTGTGACCCCTGTGACCCTATTTGGGATCACAGGGTCACCAAAGTTACAAATTAGAATCCCCATTGTCCAAGGAGTCTGCACATATAATTTTTAACTCTCTACTCCTTTTGGAACTGGAGAAGAAGATGAAAATAGGTATTTAAGGTTGTGTTCACTGTGACCCTATTTGGGGTCACAGGTTCACCAAAGTTACAAATTAGAATCCCCATTGTCCAAGGAGTCTGCACATATCACTTTCAACTCTCTAGTCCTTTTAGAACTGGAGAAGAAGATGAAAATAGGTATTTAAGGTTGTGACCCCTGTGACCCTATTTGGGGTCATGGGGTCACGAAATCTACAATTTAGAATCCCCATTGGCCAAGGAGTCTGCACATATCGTTTTTAACTCTCTAGTCCTTTTAGAACTGGAGAAGAAGATGAAAATAGGTTTTTAAGGTTGTGACCCCTGTGACCCTATTTGGGGTCACAGGGTCACCAAAGTTACAAATTAGAATCTCCATTGTCCAAGGAGTCTGCACATATCGTTTTTAACTCTCTAGTCTTTTTAGAACTGGAGAAGAAGATGAAAATTGGTTTTTAAGGTTGTGACCCCTGTGACCCTATTTGGGGTCACATGGTCACCAAAGTTACAAATTAGAATCTCCATTGTCCAAGGAGTCTGCACATATCATTTTTAACTCTCTACTCCTTTTGGAACTGGAGAAGAAGATGAAAATAGGTATTTAAGGTTGTGACCCCTGTGACCCTATTTGGGGTCACAGGGTCACCAAAGTTACAAATTAGAATCCCCATTGGCCAAGGAGTATGCACATATAATTTTTAACTCTCTAGTCCTTTTAGAACTGGAGAAGAAGATGAAAATAGGTTTTTAAGGTTGTGTTCCCTGTGACCCTATTTGGGGTCACAGGTTCACCAAAGTTACAAATTAGAATCCCCATTGTCCAAGGAGTCTGCACATATCACTTTCAACTCTCTAGTCCTTTTAGAACTGGAGAAGAAGATGAAAATAGGTATTTAAGGTTGTGACCCCTGTGACCCTATTTGGGGTCATGGGGTCACGAAATCTACAATTTAGAATCCCCATTGGCCAAGGAGTCTGCACATATCGTTTTTAACTCTCTAGTCCTTATAGAACTGGAGAAGAAGATGAAAATAGGTTTTTAAGGTTGTGACCCCTGTGACCCTATTTGGGGTCACAGGGTCACCAAAGTTACAAATTAGAATCTCCATTGTCCAAGGAGTCTGCACATATCGTTTTTAACTCTCTAGTCTTTTTAGAACTGGAGAAGAAGATGAAAATAGGTTTTTAAGGTTGTGACCCCTGTGACCCTATTTGGGGTCACAGGGTCACCAAAGTTACAAATTAGAATCTCCATTGTCCAAGGAGTCTGCACATATCATTTTTAACTCTCTACTCCTTTTGGAACTGGAGAAGAAGATGAAAATAGGTATTTAAGGTTGTGACCCCTGTGACCCTATTTGGGGTCACAGGGTCACCAAAGTGACAAATTAGAATCCCCATTGGCCAAGGAGTATGCACATATAATTTTTAACTCTCTAGTCCTTCTGGAACTGGAGAAGAAGATGAAAATAGGTTTTTAAAGTTGTGACCCCTGTGACCCTATTTGGGGTCACAGGGTCACCAAAGTTACAAATTAGAATCTCCATTGTCCAAGGAGTCTGCACATATCGTTTTTAACTCTCTAGTCTTTTTAGAACTGGAGAAGAAGATGAAAATAGGTTTTTAAGGTTGTGACCCCTGTGACCCTATTTGGGGTCACAGGGTCACCAAAGTTACAAATTAGAATCCCCATTGGCCAAGGAGTCTGCACATATCATTTTTAACTCTCTACTCCTTTTGGAACTGGAGAAGAAGATGAAAATAGGTATTTAAGGTTGTGACCCCTGTGACCCTATTTGGGGTCACAGGGTCACCAAAGTTACAAATTAGAATCCCCATTGGCCAAGGAGTCTGCACATATCGTTTTTAACTCTCTAGTCCTTTTAGAACTCGAGAAGAAGATGAAAATAGGTTTTTAAGGTTGTGACCCCTGTGACCCTATTTGGGGTCATGGGGTCACCAAAGTTACAAATTAGAATCTCCATTGTCCAATGAGTATGCACATATAATTTATAACTCTCTACTCCTTTTGGAACTGGAGAAGAAGATGAAAATAGGTATTTAAGGTTGTGTTCCCTGTGACCCTATTTGGGGTCATGGGGTCACGAAATCTACAATTTAGAATCCCCATTGGCCAAGGAGTCTGCACATATCGTTTTTAACTCTCTAGTCCTTTTAGAACTGGAGAAGAAGATGAAAATAGGTATTTAAAGAGCCGCTGTATAACCTTTTTTAAATATATTTTTCATAAGATATTGGTCAAATAACTATATAACATAAATATTAGGCCAAAACAGTAACGATACACAGTTTCTCAATGAAGCTACAGCTAAGTAAACATTGCGTAACAAGGCGTCTGCTCGTCGCCGTCCAGCGACAAACCAAAACAAGGCTGAGCGGTCACGGGCAGGGGATACCGGAAGTGACGTGGCAGTAGGCGAAGCGTTCGTCTGCTTATATGGAAAATGGTAGGCGAAATCCGTAGTTCTGCGTTTTCCAAGCGATTAACAGTATGTCATATCATTGTGTTGCTGTCAACTGTCCTAGAATATCTCCTGATGAAGTTTCCGTAGACAAATTCCCATCACATTGATCGTTTCACGCCAAATTGACCCGCTGTGTAAGGTCAAACAGAGCAATGTGACAATCTACATCGAACTCACGTGTTCCGATCACTACACCGATTTTCTGTTTCGAGCTCGCATTTTCACTGAATGAACAGTTTGGCATGCAGAGAAAAAAGAGATTAGTAAAATATAGCACAAAGTTTTTGGCTGATTTATGGTAATAATCCGAATTTACAATGCTCACATTTAGATTTGAACGTTGTGTAAAAAGGTTGAATAAACAATGACATTGGTCTGCAGGTGTTATTTACTTTCTTTAGATAGATACTCACCTATTACACAATTACTTTATTGTCTATCGTATTTCCTGTCTGTTTCCTAATTAAAAGCTATCAAATGATGACTATAGAAGGTAGGTTATATAATGCACAATCATCAACACCTGGCTATTTTATGACATCAGCTTATTAGGTAACATCAAATAGCAATTGTATTCCTTAACGTCCCTTTTTTTCTCCGATTGGTAAATTATAACCTGTTGAAATTAGAAATACTTTTTTGCTCTATCTGATAATTATTTTGAATAAGGTTCATTTAATAAATCTTCATTCTGTTGGGCCATGGGATATTGTTGTGAACAATATCTCTTCTATGTACAAGAGTGAAAACATTAAGATTGTCAGTGAAATGCCCTATTAAAATAATGTTTTAAACAAGACATCAGTCATCATCCAATACATGCCTTTCATTGAGAAATGTAACTTATCCGTCACTAAATGAAATAACTAAGAAAAACGCATATATTTTTTATCCTGTTACAAAATGAAGTCAAAGGCATTTTTAAAAAAATGGTTTAAATAGTATTGTATAAGAATATCCTTTCTGTTGTGCTACTAAAGTTATATTCAATAACAACAAACAACTGTGTACGAAGATAAAACGGTTCACACGTGAGCAATTGCTTATGACGAAAATACATCCGGGTTCTCACGTGCAGTCTTATGACAACATTGCGCAAATCGAGACCAGCTACATGCTGTAGCATTATGCGCACAACTTCGTTTTTAATGAGGGTCTTACATTTTCATCGATACAAATTGCCAGTTGATTAAATAAACTACCGATTTATTGAAGGTTTGAGATGTTGGGATGTTGTTTAGGGTGTTTAATCAACGGTTAAACATTGAGCTGTACTGTTAGCTTGTGTTGTTTTACATAACGAGGGCACACAACGGGGTATCACATCGCCTACTAACACGTCACGAGGCAGTCACGCTTCAGTGCGTTTTATTCTGTTCGCCGGCCTAATTAGGTAGTGTTATGTATACAGTCGTAATTAAGCCGTTTCTAGGTCGATTTCAGTAATTTAAAGTTGAGTCAATGTCAAATTGTAATCACTATTTCACGAATCCTGAAAGTTGCCATATAGCATTTCAGTCCATCTTTAAGGTTGTGACCCCTGTGACCCTATTTGGGGTCATGGGGTCACGAAATCTACAATTTAGAATCCCCATTGGCCAAGGAGTCTGCACATATCGTTTTTAACTCTCTAGTCCTTTTAGAACTGGAGAAGAAGATGAAAATAGGTTTTTAAGGTTGTGACCCCTGTGACCCTATTTGGGGTCACAGGGTCACCAAAGTTACAAATTAGAATCTCCATTGTCCAAGGAGTCTGCACATATCGTTTTTAACTCTCTAGTCTTTTTAGAACTGGAGAAGAAGATGAAAATAGGTTTTTAAGGTTGTGACCCCTGTGACCCTATTTGGGGTCACAGGGTCACCAAAGTTACAAATTAGAATCTCCATTGTCCAAGGAGTCTGCACATATCATTTTTAACTCTCTACTCCTTTTGGAACTGGAGAAGAAGATGAAAATAGGTATTTAAGGTTGTGACCCCTGTGACCCTATTTGGGGTCACAGGGTCACCAAAGTTACAAATTAGAATCCCCATTGGCCAAGGAGTCTGCGCATATAATTTTAACTCTCTACTCCTTTTGGAACTGGAGAAGAAGATGAAAATAGGTATTTAAGGTTGTGTTCCCTGTGACCCTATTTGGGGTCACAGGTTCACCAAAGTTACAAATTAGAATCCCCATTGTCCAAGGAGTCTGCACATATCACTTTCAACTCTCTAGTCCTTTTAGAACTGGAGAAGAAGATGAAAATAGGTATTTAAGGTTGTGATCCCTGTGACCCTATTTGGGGTCATGGGGTCACGAAATCTACAATTTAGAATCCCCATTGGCCAAGGAGTCTGCACATATCGTTTTTAACTCTCTAGTCCTTTTAGAACTGGAGAAGAAGATGAAAATAGGTTTTTAAGGTTGTGACCCCTGTGACCCTATTTGGGGTCACAGGGTCACCAAAGTTACAAATTAGACTCTCCATTGTCCAAGGAGTCTGCACATATCGTTTTTAACTCTCTAGTCTTTTTAGAACTGGAGAAGAAGATGAAAATAGGTTTTTAAGGTTGTGACCCCTGTGACCCTATTTGGGGTCACAGGGTCACCAAAGTTACAAATTAGAATCTCCATTGTCCAAGGAGTCTGCACATATCATTTTAACTCTCTACTCCTTTTGGAACTGGAGAAGAAGATGAAAATAGGTATTTAAGGTTGTGACCCCTGTGACCCTATTTGGGGTCACAGGGCCACCAAAGTTACAAATTAGAATCCCCATTGGCCAAGGAGTCTGCGCATATAATTTTAACTCTCTACTCCTTTTGGAACTGGAGAAGAAGATGAAAATAGGTATTTAAGGTTGTGTTCCCTGTGACCCTATTTGGGGTCACAGGTTCACCAAAGTTACAAATTAGAATCCCCATTGTCCAAGGAGTCTGCACATATCACTTTCAACTCTCTAGTCCTTTTAGAACTGGAGAAGAAGATGAAAATAGGTATTTAAGGTTGTGACCCCTGTGACCCTATTTGGGGTCATGGGGTCACGAAATCTACAATTTAGAATCCCCATTGGCCAAGGAGTCTGCACATATCGTTTTTAACTCTCTAGTCCTTTTAGAACTGGAGAAGAAGATGAAAATAGGTTTTTAAGGTTGTGACCCCTGTGACCCTATTTGGGGTCACAGGGTCACCAAAGTTACAAATTAGAATCTCCATTGTCCAAGGAGTCTGCACATATCGTTTTTAACTCTCTAGTCTTTTTAGAACTGGAGAAGAAGATGAAAATAGGTTTTTAAGGTTGTGACCCCTGTGACCCTATTTGGGGTCACAGGGTCACCAGAGTTACAAATTAGAATCCCCATTGGCCAAGGAGTCTGCACATATCATTTTTAACTCTCTACTCCTTTTGGAACTGGAGAAGAAGATGAAAATAGGTATTTAAGGTTGTGACCCCTGTGACCCTATTTGGGGTCACAGGGTCACCAAAGTTACAAATTAGAATCCCCATTGGCCAAGGAGTATGCACATATAATTTTTAACTCTCTAGTCCTTCTGGAACTGGAGAAGAAGATGAAAATAGGTTTTTAAAGTTGTGACCCCTGTGACCCTATTTGGGGTCACAGGGTCACCAAAGTTACAAATTAGAATCTCCATTGTCCAAGGAGTCTGCACATATCGTTTTTAACTCTCTAGTCTTTTTAGAACTCGAGAAGAAGATGAAAATAGGTTTTTAAGGTTGTGACCCCTGTGACCCTATTTGGGGTCATGGGGTCACGAAAGTTACAAATTAGAATCTCCATTGTCCAATGAGTATGCACATATAATTTTTAACTCTCTACTCCTTTTGGAACTGGAGAAGAAGATGAAAATAGGTATTTAAGGTTGTGACCCCTGTGACCCTATTTGGGATCAAAGGGTCACCAAAGTTACAAATTAGAATCTCCATTGTCCAAGGAGTCTGCACATATCGTTTTTAACTCTCTAGTCTTTTTAGAACTGGAGAAGAAGATGAAAATAGGTTTTTAAGGTTGTGACCCATGTGACCCTATTTGGGGTCACAGGTTCACCAAAGTTACAAATTAGAATCTCCATTGTCCAAGGAGTCTGCACATATCATTTTTAACTCTCTACTCCTTTTGGAACTGGAGAAGAAGATGAAAATAGGTATTTAAGGTTGTGACCCCTGTGACCCTATTTGGGGTCACAGGGTCACCAAAGTTACAAATTAGAATCCCCATTGGCCAAGGAGTATGCACATATAAATTTTAACTCTCTAGTCCTTCTGGAACTGGAGAAGAAGATGAAAATAGGTTTTTAAAGTTGTGACCCCTGTGACCCTATTTGGGGTCACAGGGTCACCAAAGTTACAAATTAGAATCTCCATTGTCCAAGGAGTCTGCACATATCGTTTTTAACTCTCTAGTCTTTTTAGAACTGGAGAAGAAGATGAAAATAGGTTTTTAAGGTTGTGACCCCTGTGACCCTATTTGGGGTCACAGGGTCACCAAAGTTACAAATTAGAATCCCCATTGGCCAAGGAGTCTGCACATATCATTTTTAACTCTCTACTCCTTTTGGAACTGGAGAAGAAGATGAAAATAGGTATTTAAGGTTGTGACCCCTGTGACCCTATTTGGGGTCACAGGGTCACCAAAGTTACAAATTAGAATCCCCATTGGCCAAGGAGTCTGCACATATCGTTTTTAACTCTCTAGTCCTTTTAGAACTGGAGAAGAAGATGAAAATAGGTTTTTAAGGTTGTGACCCCTGTGACCCTATTTGGGGTCACAGGGTCACCAAAGTTACAAATTAGAATCCCCATTGGCCAAGGAGTATGCACATATAATTTTTAACTCTCTAGTCCTTCTGGAACTGGAGAAGAAGATGAAAATAGGTTTTTAAAGTTGTGACCCCTGTGACCCTATTTGGGGTCACAGGGTCACCAAAGTTACAAATTAGAATCTCCATTGTCCAAGGAGTCTGCACATATCGTTTTTAACTCTCTAGTCTTTTTAGAACTGGAGAAGAAGATAAAAATAGGTTTTTAAGGTTGTGACCCCTGTGACCCTATTTGGGGTCACAGGGTCACCAAAGTTACAAATTAGAATCCCCATTGGCCAAGGAGTCTGCACATATCATTTTTAACTCTCTACTCCTTTTGGAACTGGAGAAGAAGATGAAAATAGGTATTTAAGGTTGTGACCCCTGTGACCCTATTTGGGGTCACAGGGTCACCAAAGTTACAAATTAGAATCCCCATTGGCCAAGGAGTCTGCACATATCGTTTTTAACTCTCTAGTCCTTTTAGAACTCGAGAAGAAGATGAAAATAGGTTTTTAAGGTTGTGACCCCTGTGACCCTATTTGGGGTCATGGGGTCACGAAAGTTACAAATTAGAATCTCCATTGTCCAATGAGTATGCACATATAATTTTTAACTCTCTACTCCTTTTGGAACTGGAGAAGAAGATGAAAATAGGTATTTAAGGTTGTGACCCCTGTGACCCTATTTGGGATCAAAGGGTCACCAAAGTTACAAATTAGAATCCCCATTGTCCAAGGAGTCTGCACATATAATTTTTAACTCTCTACTCCTTTTGGAACTGGAGAAGAAGATGAAAATAGGTATTTAAGGTTGTGTTCCCTGTGACCCTATTTGGGGTCACAGGTTCACCAAAGTTACAAATTAGAATCCCCATTGTCCAAGGAGTCTGCACATATCACTTTCAACTCTCTAGTCCTTTTAGAACTGGAGAAGAAGATGAAAATAGGTATTTAAGGTTGTGACCCCTGTGACCCTATTTGGGGTCATGGGGTCACGAAATCTACAATTTAGAATCCCCATTGGCCAAGGAGTCTGCACATATCGTTTTTAACTCTCTAGTCCTTTTAGAACTGGAGAAGAAGATGAAAATAGGTTTTTAAGGTTGTGACCCCTGTGACCCTATTTGGGGTCACAGGGTCACCAAAGTTACAAATTAGAATCTCCATTGTCCAAGGAGTCTGCACATATCGTTTTTAACTCTCTAGTCTTTTTAGAACTGGAGAAGAAGATGAAAATAGGTTTTTAAGGTTGTGACCCCTGTGACCCTATTTGGGGTCACAGGGTCACCAAAGTTACAAATTAGAATCTCCATTGTCCAAGGAGTCTGCACATATCATTTTTAACTCTCTACTCCTTTTGGAACTGGAGAAGAAGATGAAAATAGGTATTTAAGGTTGTGACCCCTGTGACCCTATTTGGGGTCACAGGGTCACCAAAGTTACAAATTAGAATCTCCATTGTCCAAGGAGTCTGCACATATCGTTTTTAACTCTCTAGTCTTTTTAGAACTGGAGAAGAAGATAAAAATAGGTTTTTAAGGTTGTGACCCCTGTGACCCTATTTGGGGTCACAGGGTCACCAAAGTTACAAATTAGAATCCCCATTGTCCAAGGAGTCTGCACATATAATTTTTAACTCTCTACTCCTTTTGGAACTGGAGAAGAAGATGAAAATAGGTATTTAAGGTTGTGTTCCCTGTGACCCTATTTGGGGTCACAGGTTCACCAAAGTTACAAATTAGAATCCCCATTGTCCAAGGAGTCTGCACATATCACTTTCAACTCTCTAGTCCTTTTAGAACTGGAGAAGAAGATGAAAATAGGTATTTAAGGTTGTGACCCCTGTGACCCTATTTGGGGTCATGGGGTCACGAAATCTACAATTTAGAATCCCCATTGGCCAAGGAGTCTGCACATATCGTTTTTAACTCTCTAGTCCTTTTAGAACTGGAGAAGAAGATGAAAATAGGTTTTTAAGGTTGTGACCCCTGTGACCCTATTTGGGGTCACAGGGTCACCAAAGTTACAAATTAGAATCTCCATTGTCCAAGGAGTCTGCACATATCGTTTTTAACTCTCTAGTCTTTTTAGAACTGGAGAAGAAGATGAAAATAGGTTTTTAAGGTTGTGACCCCTGTGACCCTATTTGGGGTCACAGGGTCACCAAAGTTACAAATTAGAATCTCCATTGTCCAAGGAGTCTGCACATATCATTTTTAACTCTCTACTCCTTTTGGAACTGGAGAAGAAGATGAAAATAGGTATTTAAGGTTGTGACCCCTGTGACCCTATTTGGGGTCACAGGGTCACCAAAGTTACAAATTAGAATCTCCATTGTCCAAGGAGTCTGCACATATCGTTTTTAACTCTCTAGTCTTTTTAGAACTGGAGAAGAAGATAAAAATAGGTTTTTAAGGTTGTGACCCCTGTGACCCTATTTGGGGTCACAGGGTCACCAAAGTTACAAATTAGAATCCCCATTGGCCAAGGAGTCTGCACATATCGTTTTTAACTCTCTAGTCCTTTTAGAACTCGAGAAGAAGATGAAAATAGGTTTTTAAGGTTGTGACCCCTGTGACCCTATTTGGGGTCATGGGGTCACGAAAGTTACAAATTAGAATCTCCATTGTCCAATGAGTATGCACATATAATTTTTAACTCTCTACTCCTTTTGGAACTGGAGAAGAAGATGAAAATAGGTATTTAAGGTTGTGACCCCTGTGACCCTATTTGGGATCAAAGGGTCACCAAAGTTACAAATTAGAATCCCCATTGTCCAAGGAGTCTGCACATATAATTTTTAACTCTCTACTCCTTTTGGAACTGGAGAAGAAGATGAAAATAGGTATTTAAGGTTGTGTTCCCTGTGACCCTATTTGGGGTCACAGGTTCACCAAAGTTACAAATTAGAATCCCCATTGTCCAAGGAGTCTGCACATATCACTTTCAACTCTCTAGTCCTTTTAGAACTGGAGAAGAAGATGAAAATAGGTATTTAAGGTTGTGACCCCTGTGACCCTATTTGGGGTCATGGGGTCACGAAATCTACAATTTAGAATCCCCATTGGCCAAGGAGTCTGCACATATCGTTTTTAACTCTCTAGTCCTTTTAGAACTGGAGAAGAAGATGAAAATAGGTTTTTAAGGTTGTGACCCCTGTGACCCTATTTGGGGTCACAGGGTCACCAAAGTTACAAATTAGAATCTCCATTGTCCAAGGAGTCTGCACATATCGTTTTTAACTCTCTAGTCTTTTTAGAACTGGAGAAGAAGATGAAAATAGGTTTTTAAGGTTGTGACCCCTGTGACCCTATTTGGGGTCACAGGGTCACCAAAGTTACAAATTAGAATCCCCATTGGCCAAGGAGTCTGCACATATCATTTTTAACTCTCTACTCCTTTTGGAACTGGAGAAGAAGATGAAAATAGGTATTTAAGGTTGTGACCCCTGTGACCCTATTTGGGGTCACAGGGTCACCAAAGTTACAAATTAGAATCCCCATTGGCCAAGGAGTCTGCACATATCGTTTTTAACTCTCTAGTCCTTCTGGAACTGGAGAAGAAGATGAAAATAGGTTTTTAAAGTTGTGACCCCTGTGACCCTATTTGGGGTCACAGGGTCACCAAAGTTACAAATTAGAATCTCCATATGCTAAGGTACTTGTACACAAAATTTCAGCTCTCTAATGTGTATGGTTTATGAGGAGAAGTCGAAAGTGTCAAAGGTTACGGACGGACAACGGACGACGGACGGACGACGGACGACGGACGACGGACGGACGACGGACGACGGGCCGTGCCATAAGCCCATCTGGACTTTCAGTCCTAATGAGCTAAAAAGTAATTCAACATTTTGATAATGCCAAAGTTTTGATGCAAATTCTAAATAACTGAGTATTCTTTGATAATTGTTTCTATTAATTGTTATAATTAGGCCAAAAAACTTATGAATATTAATGAATAACAGATTGAATGAATGAATGCAATAGTCTTGTAGGAAAACCCTTACAAGGCCTAAGTGTAGGATCAAAACCAAGCCAAAGGTGTTGTTGATAATGTAAGCCCGCGGCAGAGGGAAATTGGAAAGGGCCGACAGGCCCGCCCCAATTTCCCGAGGCTGAGGGCTTACATTATCAAACAACACCGAGGGCGAGGTTTTGATCTAACTTATGAACTGAGATAAACCGTAGTAACAAAATTATTTCAATAATAAGTATAAAAATGGATTCATTGATTTTTACTGGTAGGGAATCACCATGAGCAAACTGAGAGCACATCCGTGCCCTGCACGTGCTTTGCGCTCGCTACCCAAGCCGTGAACGTGAAATGCATGCGCTATCTGCCTCGTGAAGTTCACATGATTGTCACTGTGGAAAATACATCATTGTTCTCGTGGGCCTTTATAGCCGAGTTGTCAAAGGCACCAGTTTAGTAAGCGAGTGGTGCAGAGTTCGAAACCAGGCATGCGAACATTATATTTGTGATTTGTCAAAATTGTGATATTTTGTGATGGTATTTATTCGAAGAAGGACTTTGAAACAAAGTATTTCAAAACGTGTATAATCCCTATCAAAATAAATTTCCGATTTAAATTCTACAGTAAGCCCCGGGCTTTCCTAGAGAAAGCCCTGGGCATTCTTGGAGAATGCCCGGCAAAGAGGTTTATCCGGTAAAAGAAGAACCTAATAGAACAATAGAGTGACGTCACTGGAGGTTTATAACAATATCTTAATTCGCCGTCAGATATAATCTTTATTATTTATATTTTCAAGCAAAGACAAGAACTTAATCTAGTATAAATAACATGTTCATTTTCTGTGTCCCTAGTTTGCGAGTACTAGGTTGTTCAGATAATCATTAATAAGTCATTTGACATTTTACATTTGTTGACAGTCAACTTTGTATTTTTTATTTCCATTAATTTGATAAAGAATTAATCATACTTCAGTAATTAGAATATCAAGTTGCCCACTTTAAAATGGAAATGAAAGAAACAGGAAAAATTAACATCTTATAAGTATTTCTTTAAAGGACAAATATCAACAAAATATTACTATTCCAGTTTAACAGCGGAAATTGAGATAACGCTTGATAACGGTATAAGAATCTATACCGAAACGTCGCCACCATCCAATAAAGAATTTGTTCATCCATAGAATTACTCTTGTCTTCCAACATTATTATGGATATGCATTGCGGTGAAACCTGCGAGCAGTTGCTGCAACTAGCGAACCATGGGTGGTACTATGCTGAAATTCAGTGTAGCATTGCACCAAAAACCTGACTGCGTGTAGAACAGTTCTCTACTACAGTCATAGTTGCTGAGCCCCTGGCGGGATTCGAACCACGGACCTTTTGATCTAAAGCCGAACGTTTTCTCCTATTATCACTTTCTAGTAAATGATTAGATATAAAACTATTACAATTACAAGTCAATATTGTTTTGAAAGAGCAGAGTAATCTAAACATTGTTTTGGTTACGTTCAGGAGCAATGTTCGCAGTACTTTAATCGACAGATAATGAAGGGTATAGTAGGGAGATGGATAATGGTTTTTATCAAAAAGTTATGATGTTGTGAATATTATGCTTGGTCAAAATCAATGCACTAAAATTTAATCCCATAATTGTCCTGAAAATACACATGTATGTTACTTCACTTCTAAATATAACTGCAGGGTGAGTTAATAGAGTTTTGTAAGTTTTGAATGGGGTCATCCACCAAAGTTGACAACAAAACTGCTAAAATCATGTCCAACTGTCTTGATTTGAAATCCACGGGTCCTTTATCAAGGCATAAAGATAAAGAGCGCGGCCAGTGTTGGTGAAGTTAAATCATAGAGGTCAACCAAGCTGCGCCAAAACAGTAAATAATCTAAAGTATTATTAAGCTTATCTAACAAGGCAAAAGTGAGCGCAGCTCACATACCCCCGCCTGTAGTTTGACCGCCTTTCTTTGAAAATAGTGAAAAGTCATATGTTCTGATAAGTCCTAGGATTGTTACCGTATATTTCCATCACATGATAATGAAAATAACATTAAAATTTAATTTGTCTGAATAGTTGTGAACTGGTATAAGTCACATTTACAATGTTTATACGGTATGTGTTTGTCATTAGGAAATATATTTACAAGCTTGATCCTCAACCTACTTTTTTTTGGACTGTTTTGGTTCAAAATTTCAAAAATTATTTGAACTTTGGAATTAAAACCCTTAAAAGGCACAACAGCATCATATAGGTTACTGCCATACCAAGTTTGCAAATTCCAAGTGGTATAGTTTTTAAATTATGATCCGGAAACGACACAAAGTCCGAATATCTGACGGTTTTTGGTCAAAATTTCAAAAAATATTTGAACGTTGGAGGTGAAATCCCTAAAAGGCACAACAGCATCATGTAGGCTACTGCCATACCAAATTTAAAGTTTCCAAGTGGTATAGTTTTTTAATTATGCTCCGGAAACGAGACAAAGTCCAGAAATTGGATGGTTTTTGGTAAAAATTTCAAAACTTATTTGAACCATTGAGTGAAACCCCTAAAAGGCACAACAGCATCATATAGGCTACTGCCATACCATATTTGAAGTTTGTAAGATGTATAGTTTTAGAGTAATGCTAACGATTTCGGACAGACGGAAGGACGGACACGCGGAGAGCTATATACCCCAGACTACGACGTAGCGGGGGTAAAATTATGTTATGTATATGTCATGCATGTAAAATGTATGATAAAGAAATTAGAGATAGATTCTAGAGCATGTGTTAACATTTTCACGAATTACCTGGTCTTCATCATCACAGACGCAACTGGAAACAAGAGCTTCACAGAACTGCCTACTCTGACAAAGTCTGTGCTCGAACACAGAGTAGTCTCCCTTGAGTAGCTCTTCTTGAGTAAACCTCTCAGCTAAAACATTCAGTACAGCAGGATTTTGCTTCACGATGATGTAACACGGAGCTCTGCTGTTGTCTTCTTCATCAGATGTTGAGATGATCATCTTCTGTCGTATAACAGAGAGAGTTGCATACTTAACACAGTATAGAGGGTCAATGTCATTGATGACATTCAGTACACTCTCATACACTGATGGATGAGCAAAATGACAGATTCCATTCCTCCATACAGTGATATAGCTGCCTTCTTGCTCCTTTTCTACTTCAAGTAGAGCTTGTCTTTCAACATCATCTGCAATGTCATTAACATCAAGTTGCCCATCATTCTTTATCATCAGCTGGAAGAGTTGTCTGCAGGTTTTCTTGTAGAGAAGGTTGGTGGTCATGTCCAGAAACTTTAATGGTGATTCAAAAAATTCTTCGATGGAGACATCATATCCCTTTGATTTAAACTTTGAAAACATTTTACTGCAATATGGGAAGCCATGTGCGACTCTCATATTGCAAACCCATGTCTTTGTTACTGGATCAATAGTCACGTTCTCATGTTCAAGATGATGTTCCAGAATCTTCAGTCTTTCGACAGGCAATTTTCTTTTACTCAGGTCAATAACACACTCCTTGTCGAAAATGGAATCTGTAAGACGTCCAAGATAAACCTTAGATTCATTTAAAACATTTTTCCGACTGATGAAGATGACTTTGAGCTTTGGATTTTCTCCTTCAACATCTTTTAAAATTTCCTCAATGACATCAAACCAATGTTTGATTAACTGCTGGTCAGCAAGAAAAGCGCCAAATCTATCATCAAACATAATGACCTTATCTTCTTTCATCTTTGCTATCTGATCATACTCCTCAGGTTTGTAGACAGAGAAGACTCTGACATTCTTCAGCAGGAACTCCTTCAGCACCAGGTAACCTAGAACCGTCTTGCCGTCCCCAGCGTTCCCAGTAATTGTGATCCATCGCTGAACTTTCATCTTGTTAAGGACATCGTCCACAGCAGACACTCGAACCATCCCTGCCGTATCTCTCTCTATTTTCCCCTTAGTTCTCTCTATATAACAGTAAAAACATCGATTTCAGTAATGAACAACATATGAAGGATGAATAAGATAAGTTTGGATATCACACGTAACATTTCTGGCATAAATACATGTTAAAAAGTGTTTCAAAAAAGCAATTATGACGGTGTCACATAAATATCCAAAAACCGTCTGAAATTTTAATACCCCGAAATACCAGTATATGTTAGCAAACCTCTGGCATAGCATGTCTTCATTACGAGCCTACGGTTTACCTTTTCTTTATACTATTAAAATGTTGAATATAGCAACATATTTGGTGATTTAAGCATTTGATAAGTGTCTTGAATGAATGATAATTAAATTGCACTAGTTTGGTACTCGTCAAGATGCAATCACAAGGATGTTTGTATTCAGCTCTTTGAAAAAATAATTAAAGGTAAAAAGACTTACCTGATAAATCATGTAGGTGGTCAGGTATCGTCACTGCAAAATAACAATAACAGCTATCAATAATGAACAAGGTTTTTTCAACAATATTTAGGGGTTTTATTAAATTAGGAAATTGTTTTATCAGATATGTCTGTTTTATCTACATGCTGTTCCAAATGGAGACTATGATTGATACTAGTTAAACAACAATCATTTTCGATCAGGTGCATGTATTCCTACTGACTATGTGTTTCACTGTTGTGAAGAGGAACTGTGTTTAACTGTTACAGATACCTTGGGCTCTGGATATATTTTCTAGACATAAAAGTATGTGACAGGATCATGCAAAGCAGCAAGCCGTGCTCTGTCAGATATGTATTATTTATCGTATGTACATTTCACTCTGAAATGAGATTCAACCTTTTTTCATGAAGCAACATTGATAAACCCAACTTTCATAGCATTCAACGATGACAAGAAGTTTTTATTTCTCCTGAGATGAGACATTTTACAGCCGCTTCTCGCCCACAAACTAAGAGACAAGAGGCCTCATGTAGGTAACAACTGTATATCGATGAACTTCTCCCTCCACCACCCGAAATATTGCTCTCATTTATCTTATTCTATTCTATCATGTTTTATATGTACTTTTAAGTAGTTTATAATGTAAGACCTATATTAAACTCCAATATTTTAACAAATATTTTGCTGTATTCGTGGTATTTTAGCAATTTTTTGTGACCAACCATGATAAGATCGGACTAAAATTCATTTAAGGGCGCTTCACACCTCGCCAAATTTGACAAAAGATGAAAACGCGAATTTGAAAATGTGCAACTGTGATCCTCAGCAATCGGGCCATTCGTAAACGCATCTTAATTAAGTCATCCTTTGCCAAGAGTTTTTCTGCCATAACGTCGGGGAAGTGACCAAATTGTTGATCATGCGTGTTGCATCCGTGTCTCCATCTTCCCCTTCGCATGGCTAACGAGGTACTGTCGTGTGAATTCGTGCTGTGTTCGTATTGCCTTCGTATACCGATCACTACGTTGATGTCATTCGATTTTATTTGTATTTAAAATCGCCCATTGAACAGATGATCACAAGAAGGTATTACGATTACGACACTGATTCGTAGCTATTGTCATACGAACGGCAAGATGGAGACACGATTGCAACAAGAAAATGTATATTCGCATAGATTATGAGAATATTTTTGCCATACCAAACAAACGTCGCTGCACTGCCGTTTTTTCTGCCGGAGCTATGAAAACTCTACCGAGTGTAATATGAAGCATTAAGATGTTTTCACGATAGTCCCGGTAACTTTGTGATTTACTCTCGACGCACACGGCGCTGGTTAACACAGTTGATTTTTAAAAGTTCATTTGATGCCCAGGAAGAATAAAACAAATATTCAGAGGATAAATAGTCTGAAGGTCGTTTAATACAATCGAAATGTGCAGAAACTCTTTCCAGCTGACTTCAGGGGTCACGTGATGTTTACCGGCACCTGGTTCGAGGCATTGCAAATGCAGCGTACTCGCGTTACGACGTCGTGCACACTTCGTAAAGGCTGAGTTCGAAAGCTTTCAATGTTTCCAATTGTTAACGATTGTTATCTAGCAACTCAGCTGAAAATTATATTATAGGACCATTGCCTGAAAGTGTTCCAAGCGGCCACAGATTAATAACCTAACAACATGGTTATCTTCATTCTCTGCCCACAGAGGCAACTCAGTCATACCTGAATCAGCCTCTGTTCTATTAGGGCTTATACACGGGATAGAAAAGTAGAAATCTGATTGGAGGCAATTGAAGTTAGTTGTGCAATCATCGAGTAGTTTCAGAGTTATGCTCCGGAAATAAAATGGGAACACCAACGCGGACGCGGACAGGAACTCAGCGAAAACTACAATTCATAAAAAAAATAATAATAATTTACACAATTATAAAACAATATCTTTCTAATGAAAAACCCTATCCATATCTGATTTTCAAATATTTTCCCTCTCACACTGTTAATGAAAAATAAACAGAAAGGCATGATACTTTCCATGTCACTATACGACCGTTAAGAATTCCCCAAGTCGTGGATATCCAAAAGGTGTTTTCATTAGATGCAAAAAAGGGAGATATCTCACATTACAACTTTTGGCCTCTAGGGCAATCTGAACCCAAGGATTTTGGCCTAATAGAACAGAGGCTTGTTCGCACTGAGCTGCCTCTGTGGGGAGAGAATGTTGTTTGTCAAAATAGGAGACAGTTTACTGAAATGGCCGAAACTAAAAGCCCCTGCGTGTCGACATGAAGGCGAATCAAGTGTGGCCATCTCACAATTTCCGGTTCCTAAATATACGCTTGAATGCCGTCCTTGTCGCGCACGACTAGATTTATTTTCCTTTTATCTACTATGGCACTAGGTGCCACCCAAGATGTTACCCATCGGACGCAGTAGCGGTAACTGAGACGCAGTGTGAAACCTCCATACATAATGATGATGTCATCGAAAGCGGGTTCGTTTAGATCTATGGCATTTTTGCGGAGGGGGAGGTATTGTACTTTGACATCGTAATAAGTATTGTATTGTTGATTAAAACATGATCATAAAACATATGATATCAAACTTTCGACGAAAGATTGTTCTACGGAGTGGTGTATTTTTATCTAAATAGCTAAATTTCATCACGAACCGCATGCAGGCATGACAATGGGGCTTTATTGGGTCTAATGGCCAGGCATCTGTAAACATTTTAGCACATTTATACGTCTTTTAAATGTATACTTTAGCGCATTTATGAGCATTTTATTGTATTTATTTATCATATCTTTTCCTCTTCTTCTTTCTTTACTTGCAATATTTTTTTAAGAATTTTTATGTATTCGTTGTATTTTTAGAAAAATTTAGTGACCAACCTAGGGAAAATCGGACCAAAATTCATTAAATATGAGATAATTTACCAAAATTACGGAAACGGCAGCCAAGATAAAGGCTAATCAAGTGTGGCCATCTCACAACTTCCAGTCTCTAAATAAACGCTTGAAAACCATCTTTGTCTTTTTCTCTGAATAAGGTATTCGTTGCTGCCAAAGTGGATACCCATCTAACGCAAGTACGCTAGTTGTGACACGGCGTAAATCCTTCACGCGTAATGATTACGTCACCGAAAGCGGGTTCGTTAAATGCTATGGGGTACTGTGCTTTGGGCGTCGAAATAAGTATGTTATTGTTGATTGAACAATCTAAATATGATATCAAAATTTCGACGAAAGATTTTTTCTTCAAAGTAATGTATTTCTTTTCTCAATAGCTAAATTTCAGCCTGAACCGCATGCAAGTATGAAACAGCATCTCTTAAAGATACCCATATTAGGATATATGGTTTATGATTAGGAAGGAGATTTAATAAATCCCTTATATAATCAGCATCATGACTAGTCACACATTAAACATAAAACCGACAATGTCTATATATACCATAAAACTCGTTCTTTAAATAGCGCCAATCTTACTGCTAAAGAAATTATATATAAATTCTTATTCATTTGAAAGATATGATCACCAAGTAAGTTGATGTGCTAGCACACCTCCTTCGCATGGAAGTAACCAGTCAGAGTGTCTGATTACCCTAAGTCTTACACAATACACATGCATCAACATTTCAAATATTTGCTTTTCTATGCTTGTTCGGAGTGTCGTGAACCGCTTACAGTTCATATGTACTCAAAACTATGTGGTTATGAATAAAGCTGTGTCACTAGAACTTTTGTTGCTTAGTTAGGTCATTAAGAAAGTTGAAACTTTTCCCTAAGGTTCTATGAATGATCTTTATTTGATGTGCTCACCTGATCCTTTACTATCAAGTACTTACCAATCAGTGTTTTACACATTACTCCCAGGTTGATTGCAGCCACGTTGGAAGTGTCCACAGTACTCCCAGTTGCCCCCGTCGTGTTAAAAGTAGGACCTCCTGTGGTTCTGAGGAAACAATAAACAAAGAACTCAGTTGCCGGTTGGTGGACAAATGTATGATGGTTTCTAATATATCCATCATACATGTCAACATACATCTCAATGAATTACAACGTACAGTATTCGAAGAGGATGTTATGGTGAGTAAGAGTTGCTCGGCAAATATTTTAACCATTAACATCGAGTATAACTGAGCAATGATTGTTACTAAACTGTCACGAGTAGCAGTATCCTCACCTACAAGTTTGTTCTTTTAAATGATATTAGTTCAATATCAACATTATTAGTTTACTGATATATACTATTGTCACTATAATGAGTAACGAGAAATAATGATATAATGAATTTGGAATTCGAATATTGACAAGTTTAACATTGATATCATTATATTTCTTAAGATTTAAGTCATTACGTTACAACATTGAATGATCTTGAAATGTATATAAGAACCGTTTGAACGTGGAAGCAATGATTCCTGATCGGTTTGATATGCCCAATGACATGTATTTTCAAACTTGACAAATGTGGAGGTCTCTCATTGGTTAAAACATGTTCAAACTATCTCATTTATCAGTTCATACCATACATACCCTTCGATCCTTTTCTCTGCTTGTACTGGACGGTCGTCTGCGCATGACATCTTGTCTACGGCTTCTTTCCCTCCCTCAGAGGTTCTATGTAGACGAACTCTGACAAGGAAAATAACAAGTTCTGTAAATCGAGTTGCAATCTGCACAGTTAGGCCTCGTACATTCATCCAAGTCACAAAACACTACACATAACTACCAATACAAACTGTTTCCTCTTTGCTTTATTCCCTCGTAGCTTACACCTCAACACAGATTACTATCACCTCACTTTCCCTACATCCAAACATACTGTAAATTTCATTCATCTAAGCTTATTGCTCCAACACTTCATTTCCCCTACACTCGGCTATACCCATACTAGGATATGGCAAGCGTTTACTGTCACAGCTATCTTCCAATAGTTTTCACAAGTTAGATTATCATGCACCAATGTTAATGCTATAGACTGGCCGTCCGATAAATCGGAAATTCAGCTTTTTGAATTTTGAAATATTTATATTATTATCTAAAAATAGAGCCATTGGCTCTGTAGCTCATCAGGCATCATATCAAGTTTGCTTTATACAGGCAGGATGAGTTAAAAATGAAACTGATGTTACCTATTGCAAGAAAACCTATAAAAAAAATACAAAACAAATGTAACGATTTCGGAATAAATTTCCTTACCCAAATGATTTATTATTATTCAACACTTTCTAGATCGCCAATATCAGACAGTGAAAGAAGTCCACACTAAAATATCCAAGGAGAAATACATTTGCCATAGACTGTCATCTAATGGAGAAAAATAGATTTTTAAGATTGTGACCCCTGTGACCCTATTTGGGGTCATGGGGTCACAAAACCTACAGTTTAGAATCCCAATTGGCCAAGGAGTCTACATGCAGTCTTTCAGCTCAAAAGACCTTTAGGAGCTAAAGATGATGATGAAAATAAGTTTTAAGGTTGTGACCCCTGTGACCCTATTTGGGGTCATGGGGTCACGAAAACTACAATTTAGAATCCCCATTGGCCAAGGAGTCTGCACATATAATTTCAGCTCTCTAGACCTTTTGGAACTTGAGAAGAAGATGAAAATAGTTTTTAAGGTTGTGACCCCTGTGACCCTATTTGGGGTCACAGGTTCACCAAAGTTACAAATTAGAATCCCCATTGTCCAAGGAGTCTGTATATATCACTTTCAACTCTCTAGTCCTTTTAGAACTGGAGAAGAAGATGAAAATAGGTCTTTAAGGTTGTGCCCCCTGTGTCCCTTTTTGGGGTCACAGGGTCACCAAAGTTACAAATTAGAATCCCCATTGTCCAAGGAGTCTGCACATATCATTTTTAACTCTCTACTCCTTTTGGAACTGGAGAAGAAGATGAAAATAGGTTTTTAAGGTTGTGACCCCTGTGACCCTATTTGGGGTCACAGGGTCACCAAAGTTACAAATTAGAATCCCCATTGGCCAAGGAGTCTGCATATATCATTGTTAACTCTCTAGTCCTTCTGGAACTGGAGAAGAAGATGAAAATAGGTTTTTAAAGTTGTGACCCCTGTGACCCTATTTGGGGTCACAGGGTCACCAAAGTTACAAATTAGAATCCCCATTGGCCAAGGAGTCTGCACATATCATTGTTAACTCTCTAGTCCTTCTGGAACTGGAGAAGAAGATGAAAATAGGTTTTTAAAGTTGTGACCCCTGTGACCCTATTTGGGGTCACAGGGTCACCAAAGTTACAAATTAGAATCTCTATATGCTAAGGTACCTGTACAAAAAATTTCAGCTCTCTAATGTGTATGGTTCATGAGGAGAAGCATCCTGTAAAACAGGGTACTTTATTTCTTTCGCTTCACTTCGAAATATATACCCTGTAGTCGAACGATAGTAAAGCTCCGACGTGCTATAAATAAACTGTCCAATCACAGACATTTCTATGGCTTATCTATAGATCCAATCACAGCGCTCAATGCACACACGTGTATCGCCTTGGAGACCTCTCATAATAAACAAAATGGCTGCCGCTTGCTACGCGCGTGTTTTAGATTTTTTTAAACTGCAAGCCTTGACAGATACACAAGAAATTGTCATTAACAATCTCCTGGCCGGAAAAGATGTCTTTCTTAGCATTAAAACCGGTGGTGGCAAATCATTGTGCTACCAATGTTTCCCAATAATATATGAGGAATCCAATACATGCGAATGTAAGATTCTTATTATAACTCCCCTCCTTTCAATAATGAAAGAACAATGTACCTATTTGACAAATTTGGGTCTCCGAGCATCGTATATTGGTAAAAGTAAGGAAGAAGACGAGCTCATTATGAATGGCAAAGTCCAGTATGTTTTTTCGTCCCCTGAATCAGCTTTGGGAAAGGAAAAATATAGATCGATGTTTCTGTCATCGCAAGACTTTAAGTTGATTGCTGTCGACGAGGCTCACACTGTCATTAACTGGTAGGTACCGGGTATTTAGGGACACTTACATGTATGTTAATCAGATAGATATTACATTTATTGACGGTAAGATACACACTTAATTACAGTAACTGGCCAAAAGTGAGTCATTATGGGTGTAGATCAAACTATCAACTTATCGCGTCAGTTGCTTTGCCGATAGTACTTTGACGATAGTCATTTTAAAAACGAGAAATATCATCGATAGCAAGTCTTTAGTATCGACAGGTTGTCAATGTTAAAATATAATTCACTCAAAAACATGTGTACATGTTGAAAATATTTGTACACACAAACCAGATCGCTGAGAGCTAAAAGTAGCAATCGGGAGATACAAGAGCTAGAGATAACCCTCTTGGTATCAAATTAAAATTACGATTTTCACAAGTAAGGCCGAGTTTGAAATCATCACAAAAAAGCAGCAAACTCTTGTCTTTCCTTTTTGATAAACTATAGCAATAGTTGGCCTACCTCCCAATGGACTATCGCTTTTGTGATAGAGTATCGCTATCGCAATCGTCCCTTTTTGTCAATACTCACCACTATGAGTCATCATAACACATTATATAATTATATGTTAATATTCTGTGGCCAAAATAATTGTCATTAATCGACTTAATTCTCCAAATTATATTGTCATAACGTAAACAGTTAGGAAATCATTTCTTTTAAGCTTACGTAATTATCATTCATCTGTAGGTTGTCCTTTTTCACTTACGACTGATTTTTACATAGATTGAAACTTCGTTGCTCTTCTTTTCTTCTTTTGCCGAATATCAGTTCTACATGTATGTCATCGAGTGAAGTGAGAAATACAGGATATTTGTATTGTTTTTACTAATACCATGTTTGTCTCATCGATAGAAAGTTCATGTTTACAAGAGTGTCGCAGCCACGAGTGCAAATATTTCTATTTGTCCAGAATTGACAGACATTCTATGATGAAATAATCAGTTCATCAAAAAAGTATGTCATCACTAATCATATAATAAATCAATATGATTGAGGGTGAAATACTCTGTTCTATCAGTGAAATAAAACTCAGTCTCTCACTGCTTAGCATAAAATCCTTTTATCTGTCTACATAGGCGATTACTTTATCGTCACTAGTGACGTCAAGTTCAAAAGTTTGACGTCATATAACAATGACTGACGTCATGAATTCTCAAATGACGTCACACTGTTGCGAATAACATGTTTATTTCTACCTCAATCGATTTTCTATAGACATATGCAAGATCCAAAATATGTCTGAGCTGATATTATGATAACTTGGTGAAACAAAGGTTCCTTATTTATTTTTGAAAGTACGTTTTGATGCGAACTGGCAAAAAATGATATATTTACATTGTAACAGTTACATACCGATAACATCGCAAAGAGTAGTTTCTCTCACGCCGTCACGCGAGGCCTGCGTTTGATTTCCGGAGGTAAGGGAGATAATCGTGTTTCAAAGGGAGGTAATAAGTTCCGTCCTTCTTTTCCCACCCTCATGAAAACATGGATAATACTTTCACTGCAGTAAGAATTTCTGCTTTCCTTAAAATATTGATTATATTTCCACTTATGAAGGTGGTCCCTATTATCGTGGGTCTTATTGTTTTACATGCATATTTCCCTCTTAAGGATTACAATCTAAATATTGTTTCTTGTTTTTAAACTCTGCACATGTATCCTTCTAAGAAATGTTAATTAGACTTATATCTGTAGAATTTTTTTTTTACACATAGATATAAAAAATCTTATCCGTGTGATGTATTTTATCTGAAGTGTCCCTATATTATCAAGGTAATAAGTATATAATTAATAAATTATTCTCTGTAAATATAACCACCATTGTAAGACTATTATTTACAATTTGAATGCGAGTTGATTTGAAATAAGGATATTAAAAACAATATTTGCAAAGTTGTAACAAGAAATTTCTAATGCTTTGTCGCAGTTTTACAGAGCAGCCATTTTTTGATAAGTGATTTAAACACTATCTTAACAAAAGTCCATTTTTACAATAAAAGTACATAAATAATGTTCAAGTTACATTGCTCCTGAAAAGTGAGATCATTGTTTTCACATTTATTGTACCTATAAAATGAAAAGAGAATGTTGCAATCTTGTTTGAGCTCATTAATAAGGCTACTTTGATATTGCGAAAAGGTTATAATTTTAGGGTTTGTGTCTTATTTTGCCGTAAATGTAATTTCTCTTTCGACATCTTTGAAACCATCAATACATTTTCCTTTCATACAGTTCTGCTTGTTTTATATGAAACTATTCACATACAAAATAAAAAACCTCTCTGACAATATTTCGTGAAGACAGAATTGTTTTTTTAATTAATTGAACATTCAGTTAATACTTAATGAAGGAAAATGATACTCGATATTTCAGATCACTACAAAAGTGAAAAAATATTACTGAACATTTGAAAACAAAATTTTTTTCAATGCCTCAAGTTTTTTCTTTTATTCATCTACAATGTGCTTTGCAAATATGAATATTTCTTGTAGGTACTGGAGACTTAAAATGAGTTTACCACGATAATAGGGTTACCACGATAATAGGGTCACTAGCCATAATAGTCGTATATTTCATATTGGTTATTATTTGATAAATAGAGGAGAATTATAATGCTAAATTGTGCTGTATATATGATGATTTAATAGCGGCATAAAATTATTATCTTGGAGATGATTTCCAATTTTGTTTGTGTAATATCTTTCGACTGCAATCCAAGAAAGAATCAATTAATGGAAAATATTCTTGCAACAGGTTATTAATATGTAAGTCAATGAGAATTTCAAGAGTGACGACTCACTTTTGTCCGGGTACTGTTTATGTAATTAAAGTTATCAAGAAAGAAATCATATCAAGATTCAACTGGATAGCTTCTAAAATATTGGCCTAATAGATAACCTATACTGTACCAACAAAACTTAATTGCAGGAGTATTCAGTAACATTGATAAACCTTTAAAATTTCAGTAAAAACGTTACTCAACAATTACTTTTCCAACCACAATTGTCAAAATAAAGGTATGTTGTATATCAATGATTTTATGAATTAAAAGTGGGAAATGTTTGGCTATAAAGATTTCTGTGCTTTTTTTGATTTGACATGCATTTTTTTATCTTGTATTGCAACGCAAAATGTAATGAAATGTTTCTAAAATCAATGTCTCATTTTGGCTTTATTATTATCACATCAATGTTGTTTTGATTTCCCTTGATTATAAGGGGAAACTTTCCAAAGAAAAGAATTTATATGATTCAACTGCTATCTTTTCAGAATTATTTTACTACTGTTACGCAAAGAGGTTTTTTCAATCTTTTGCAAGGTTTAGCCTACCAAGCTTAGTCACAGCTCTATTGAATAATTACTAGTAAGTCAACATAAAAATGAAATGACAAAGATGTTTATGATAACCTGTGAGGGATTAAACCGTATAAAAAAATGTTTAATCGAATGGAATGCAAGCATAACAAAATCATATATTTTTGGTTTATCATTATATCAATTTAGTTTGAATATAGCTGCTTTTGCTTTATCGTCGTTTTAATGCTGGAAATCTGCACCAGATAAAAACACAATACATTGGGTAATAAAGTACTAAAGCCAATATGTCAATTCACCTTATCTTTCTTTTTTTGGACATAATGCTATGAAGGAAAGTTTAAACAAAGCATTTCACTTTGATCTTTGATCTTGACAAACTACCCCTGCAAGGCATAACTGATGTCAGCCAAACAAATGGTTAGTTTTGGTATTTGGCAGCAATTATTCTCATGCAGTTGATCTTGAAAGTTCAGTGAAAAATCATAACAAAATTTCACTGAAGATTGAACAGGGCTCTGCACTTAAACCACAAATTTGAATAAAAGTACAGGTGTAGCCAATGTAAATTTGCCAGTGATTACTGATTCAAGTATGCCTTGCAGGTGAGTCTTGAAATGAAAAGAGGTTTGCGTTCATTAATAAACAACTAAAACGGAATCATATAGGATATTTCTGTATTGTTTTTCATATTTTTAAGAACAAGTTTTCAATAATTAAATTCACAACATTGAGATCACATATCATTAATTTAACTTTTCCCCTGTATTCAGCATATTGTTCCTTGAAATATAATGAAAAAAGTTAAGGATGACCAAAATGTTCAATATTGAGATATTTGGGTAGTCCTTACCTTCATACATATGTACAAATTATACATTTCAATTTCTTACATTTTTTATTCATAGGTCAGAGGGTAATGATAAGGAAGATCAACCTTTTCGAGAATGGTTTGGAAGAATGGGTGAGCTGAGATCGTTGATACAATGTCCTATGCTAGTAATCACAGCTACTGCCAGCAGTAGCAAGAGAAAAAAGTTGAAGAAAAAATTAGCTTTGCATGATTGCAAAGAAGTCATTGATTCTCCAGACAGAGAAAATGTCAAACTTTTTGTGAAAAAAATTAAGTCCTCAATGCCACTTAGCAAAACATTTTCCTGGCTCACAGATCAAATTTCAGACTTGCAAGTGAAGACACCCAGGATGTTGATTTTTTTTAATTCAATTAGAAATTGCAGCAAAGCTTACTCAATGTTTAGACTTAATCTGACTGAGAATAACATGAAATTTGTTGAAATGTTTCACTCCTGCACACCTGAAGATGTAAAAGAATCAATAAGAAAAGACATGGAAGATAAAAATGGTAAAATTCGTATCCTCTTGGCATCAAGTGCAGCCGGTATGGGTGTAAATTACATCGGAGTAAACACCGTAATCCACTATGGCCCTCCTCATGAAATAGACAGCTTTGTGCAACAAATAGGACGTGCAGGCCGTGATGGTTCACAGGCTTATGAACTGTTAATGGTGAGCAAGGTCCATCTTGGAATATTTCGGGGTAAAGAAAAAGATTCTGAGATGAAAGTATATTCCACAAACTCTGAAAATTGTAGGAGGAAATTGCTTCTACAGTCCTATCAAGCTACTAGTTTGCTGAATGTGCCACACCTATGCTGTGATATCTGTGCAGATAAGTGTGAATGTGGAAGGGATGATTGTCAAGCACATTCACTTCCTTTCACAGATGATGAACCCTTGCTTGATGAACATGAAGATGAACCAGACAACCAAACAATGTGGGATGACTCAAGTTTGTCCGAGTCGGAAAGCGAGGACACAGACTAAGATCTATAAGCCCTTTGTCTTTAACATGTCGAGTCTTGCTTCAAAGTAAAAGCCAACTGATTGTTGAATGTAAAAACATCTATTCTTAAATAAATTGACAAGTCTTTTTGAAACTGTTGTTTTAAACATGATTTGCTACAGCAATGTGAAGCTTCAAAGTTTAAATTTTTTAAACTTGACAAATCAGTAATACTAGTTGATTATGATTCCAAATTATTGGTTCATTTTTCAATGTACCGGGTAATAACCCCTCTTTGAGGAAATTTATACTTTATCCAAAATTTACAATCAAAGAATCATACCATTAACACAGCAACAATTGCAAGAATATATACAAGTATACATATCCCTTTTTGCTCTATGTTTTACATTCTGCTTTGAAAATAATTGTCACAGTTTAATCCTGTCAGTCTGCTGTTACATCCTTCAAAATTAATAAAAGTCAGCAATTCACCATAGATAGTTCAATAACAATTATTTATTGCTTTTAACACACTTGTTAGTAACATTACATTGTTCAAAATCTGTGGAATACAATCTTACTTTAGTAAAATGTTTCACTCAAATCAATTGCTACCAAAACTGTGTAAAGACCTAATAGGTTAAAAATTATCTGGAATACTGACATTTCTGTTTATGAAATGGGTGATGACATTATTGTTTTCAAAACACAACACAATAATTCACATTAATTTGCTACAGATAAGTTTCTGTTCTTGAATCCAGAGATGTAATTCTGAGCCTTGTAATCTGTGAATTGGTTCTCTGAATTTGGCAAAAGTTTTGGAGCTTGTGATTGGACGTGATCTTGTTGCAAGTGCAATTTTGCCGACATCAACAGATCTATCAACAGCAGTCCTCTTTCCAGATCCTTTGAAGGCACCGCTTTCTTTCATCACAATTTCCTTGAATGTATCTAATACCTGAGATGACATTGCAATAGCTCTTGCACTCTCAAAAGACTTATTTGGTCCTTGTGTCATAAGCTGACTCTTGATTTTGTGTACACAAATTTCTACACAGTTGTCGTTTGGAATGTTGTTTCCCATGCCACCAGACAAATTGACACAGGTGTTCCACCTGTACTCAAATGCCTCTCTTGGTGTTAGGATAGCCATGTCATAAGTGAGCATCCTCCATAACCACAACTTGTATTTGGTATGATGAGTAGCTCCTGCATAAAGCCATTCAAGCTTGGCATTAAGAAAGATGCGATCTCCATCACAGTAGCGGTATGCATCATATGTGTCATGTAGCAGAAGGGCCATTCTCAAAAAACTACCTGTGACATCATCCTGTTCTGGTTTCTCAGTAGATTCTTTAGAAAACTGCCATCCATGAATCTTTACAAGATGAGTGCGGAACCAACCTTCTTTCTTGTATCCTTTGTTGCAGATGGCGCACTGAAACTGTGTCCCATTCCACATGTCTGAAACACTTCTGTCATCATGGTTGAGCGCTTTAAGTCTGTCCTTTAGAGTCTCAATGTGGCTTGTGTCAGACACCTAAGATAACCGAAAAAAAAAGATTACATAGAACAGAGCCTTCAGTTATGCAACTGATATTTTACTGAATTTTCTATCATTTTCAATGTTAAATACACCGCCCTAAGCCCTACCGTATATTGAATATTTGATATTTCTAGCAGAATCATTTGGTGAACAATTATCATACTTGCTACCCTAAGTGCAAGGTATCTCCCAACAGGATTGGGGATGAAACAGTTCTGGCGAACACTTGTGAGAAGAGACACCTCATGAATTATTTACCTGCAAATTCTCAATGATGGTCTTTGCTTGTTGTAATATCCACTTATAGGTTTGTTCCTCTGTCAGTAGGGACCATACAGGCAAGTTGCATGGCGTGGAATTCATGTCTTCCATGTTATGAATGTTGAGGAATTCTCCAACGATGCATCCTTCCATCACATCTTCTATGAAATTGAAGTGTGACCTAGAACCAAGAAAAAAATATTGAATAATATTCAGATAAAATGAGTAGACTTAACAGTGGTTTCCTACATTAAAAAAAAACAGACTCACAAATCTATTTTATAACATTCTATTAAATCATAATGCTGATTTATCTTTAAGACAAAACAAACCACTTAATGAGTTCAATAATATGAAAACCTTTTTAATGAAATTATTACAAAAATGAACAAATGTTTACTGTTTTGCATACTTGGTTCAACCTTACAAACTTGAAAGGGTATCTTTTCAAATCATTAAATAAATCTACAATCAAGTGAAAAGAAAAAATATAGCCATTTGTTCTGTAGCTCATCAGGTTTCATATTTAATTTTGCTATAGAGTGTGGCCAATTTGGTTTCCCCCTTTGTAGGGGGCAAAGGGTCACAAATAATCCTAGAATAAGGTATATAGGCAATGTGATTTCAGATACCTGTAATAAAATCAGAAATGGAAATTACTCAAATATTCAATTGATAATTCATGGTATAGGATCCAAAGGATCATCACTTGCTTGACAACGACATTAGAATCTATGTCGAAACGTCGCTTACACAGAATAACGAAGTTGTTCATCCATAAGAATTGTCCTTACTGTTCATCACACCAACTTCTAGAATGCCAATCAAAGAAATCCAAAGGTTTACCAAGCCATTATTGGCCATAGGGTCACCATCCCTGTAATAATAATCCTCAATAGCATGAGTCTGTACACAACATTTCAGCTTTCTAGGCCTTTTGCTTTTTGAGAAGAAAATGAAAATAGGTTTTAAGGGCATGGCCCTTAGGACTGCCCAACAGGGTCACTAAAGCTATAAATTATAATCCTCATGAGTCAAGGTGGCTATACATAAGATTTCTCCTTTCTATGCCTTCCTGTTCTGGGTAGATGGAAATAGGTTTAAAGGGTATAGCCCTTTTTTGGGACCAGATGGTCACCAAAGTTATAAATTATAATACTCTTTTGCAAAAGAGTCAATTCTTTATTTAAGATCTCTGCTTTTTAGGACTTTTGCTCCTGGAGAAGAAGTCTAGTAAACCCCTGTTAACATTGTAAATATTTCATAGTTTTGGATTGAAGGATAAAGCCTGAATGACTCAATGACTAATTAAATATTGAATTCTGTACCTGAAATTGACAGTAACTTCTTTGGGACCAGAAACATCTCTCCGATTCAACATGTTCCTTAACTGGTAAAGTGTCCCTGATTCACCACTACTCTTTTCCTTGTAGAACAATTGGTAGATGGACTGTAAATATAGAGAAAATAAAACATCAACTTAAAGATATATACATATACATTCTTTAATAACTCACCAAAAAACTGTAAAATTGATATTTGTAACCAAGTCGTTATAAGTAACTGACAATGCTCATCCATTTAAATTTATTCTTGATTTCTACTCAATGTTTCTAAAATGTATGAAAGGAATAGATTCTATCCCTATAAAATATTTAACATAATTTCTCACAGTACCTTCAGATCAGAAGTTCAGTACAAGGAATATGCTGATACAAGACTGATATTAATTATAGTTTAATTTATACATATCAATGAAATATGATAAATTAAACAAACAAAAAATTCACATTGTATTATAAAAGTGCAAACATGTAAATTTCATTTACTTTTAATATTGCACATATATAATGTTTTTGAAATTATATTTATTTTTATGAAATCTTAATAATTCTTCATAAGTTTGATTATCACTCCTTACTTATTATCACTCATTGACAATTGTATTATTTGCTTAGAAACAAGAAAATGCAGACTGAACTTGGTATGGCTTGTGAAACTGAAACCAAGCTCAATGAACTAGATTGTATCACCAAACAAAGTATTTTTCTCTATATTGATGAATAACATAAGCTATAATTCATGTTGCAATAAATGTACTTTCTGAAATATTATCATAATCTTGATTGTCCATCAATCAGCATGAAATGGTTTGCTCCCATTACAGAGCAAATATGAAAAAAACATACCACAAGAAAGTTCATTTGTCTGTGTAAACCCTCTGGCCTATGGATGATGCCCTTAAGTGAATCCATGTCAGTGGATGCATTTTGTCTTGACTCCTGGGCTGTGAATGCTCTCTCATTGGTCAAAACATCACCGCCAAAAACAACCCTTTCCAGAACCTGATTTCCTGTAATGAAAAGTTTAAAAAAGGATTAGTTATAATTTCATAACAATCTGACACATTACAGCATATTAGATAGTATAAAAAAGTTTATCATGACATGGAAAATTATTTACAGTGACGGATTAAAGATTTTTTCCAACTTAACTGGTAACATTAAACTTGAATCTGCCACTGATTAACTTACCAACATGTGGAACTGCCAATTCATGTACTTTGTTCAATATTGATACCATTCCCTCAGCCGTATTTTCGTTTGCATCTATAAGGTCAGCAATTAGAAACTTGGACTTCTGTGAAGTCTTTGACATATGAGCATGATTGATGCATTTAGGCAAGGAGTTGGATACCGCATGAAGACAGGTAATGTACTTGACAAGAATTGTTGCAATGTGGTGTTCAAGGTGGGCATGATGTGTTGCCATATCAGCTGTTGAGGGTATCCATTCTGAGGTGTCCACCTGCTGAACATTCCTGAGAGGTTTATCACATGGTAGAGAGGAGTCTGTTACTCTCTTTTCAGTAACCAATGTCAGGAACCAATGCCAACTTTTTCTTTGTCGATCAGAGGTAATTGTCCCTGGACTTACAAGGATGTCCACATTGTCCCCAAGAACTTCTATTTTAGTTACTGAGCTGACAGCCTCAGGTTGGAGTTCTTCACCACTGTTTTGGGTTTCTTGTTTCAGCACAGGCAATGCCACATTGTTTTCAGCAACTTTAGTGGATACATTTTCCTCAATAGCCTTTCCTGAGTCAAATCGTTCCAAATGAGAAGTTACCATCTTCTGTAATGATTCACGGTGCAGATCAATGCATGCTTTCTTCTTTCTTGAGAGGCCTGTCTGAGCGACGGACAATCCCAAACTATGCAACAGTGATACTCCCTGAAATTGAGTAAATTAAAATGAAACCAATATTCTTGGTCCACATGTTCTAAAACATTTTTAAGCATAACAGAAATAGATTTGTTTAATTTCAATGTTCCTTCTTTTTGAAAATTAGAATTTATAACAAATAGATTCCTAATATGTTTATCCACTTTTGTTAAACTTTTGCATAACCTTCTGTGCAAGCTATCATTACAGTAGCAAACAGGTCATAACTGTGTGAATACACACATTATGAAAACATCCATTATATTTTGACCATTGTTTTTTGGAATATTTTTTTAGCAGGGAGAACAGATATATAAAGATATTGTTGCAGTTTCACTCAATATGTGTTGTCATCCACAAAATTATAAATGAATGAATTGTTCCTTAATATATCATTGTATTGAAGATAAGAATCAGTAGACTTACTTCAGTTGATAAACCACATCTGTCTACAATCAGGCCAATGGCATACTGCAAATATGACAACTTTTGGTTTCGGCCGTATAGAATTGTTGCGGCTGCAGTACAGACAATAGGTAGTTTCTTCTTCAGGTCAGTGTTGTCATCTTTTGAAATACCTAGAACAACAGACACATACAATAAGTAAGTAAGAAAGTAAGTAAAGTAAGGAAGACATATCAGCAATTTGAATAAGAGATTTTGATATTACAAAAAACTTAAAATAGTTGCAAATAAATGTTGTAAAATAATTGTAAAACAATTTATTATATGCGAAGCGGTGAGAGACTTAGTTTTCTCAGTTCTAGAAAAGTGTTTGCGCCACTGAGTGTGATATCACTTTTTCAAGCCAGTGAAAATATCACAGAAGGGATGACGTCAGTTGTACAATGGTTTGACGTCACTTCTACAATCAATGCGACGCCATTGCTGTCGCTAAGTAACGAACAACAATGACGTCGCCAGAAAACCCTCGAGTCAAGACCTTCTTCGACTTCGTGGCTGCGCCAATCGTGAAAATACTGGCTCTACCCCGTCACAAGATGAGAGATTATTGATATCACACTAAAAACAAAAGATATCCTCCCCCTATAACATTCTAAAATGCTAGTGATAGCTATGTCTAACTGCAAACTTGCCTTTTTCAAGAAACTTGTGTAGAGTTGGTGAAAGTTGCTTCAATTTATCCCAAAGTGTTTTCCAAATAATAGAAGTAGGCATGAAGTTGGAGCCTTTGAGGAAATCTTGATTTTCCTTGCAAATGTTTTTTATTTCTTTCCGCAAGTTCTCACATATAGTTTCAAGTAAGGCATCGATGTATATCCCATTGTTGAAAGCTTGTACAATCTTCAAAGGACTAAGTCTGTTGTAGATAGCCCTACACACTCTCTGTAGTGTTGGATCCTTCACATTCATGGTTCGGGGTTTGCCAGCATATGTAACTGATATCTGTAGAAATATAATATAAAATATAATGGCAAATACAGAAAGGAATCACATTATTAAGCAAATTTACTAACTTCAATTTTAACAGGATGAAAATCTTATTATTTCATACCATCTACATCTACACTCTATACACTATGACATATCTTGAGGTGATAATATTCAGTGTCAATTCCCATACTAGATAGTCAAATCTAATTTCAAAAGAATAAAAATTACATTAGTGGTTTGCATGACTCGAATGTTCACGAACTTATCTTTTAAGAAGATAAGAACAAAATCAAAGAGAAGCAATTATCAAAACACACTAAAATTTAATTACATGTAATGATTTTCTTGTGTGAACAATTGTCAGGTGATCCCATAAAGGCAGAATAAATATAACTTCAAAATTCATTATAATTATGTTTAATAAAACTTTATTTCAGATGATTTTCTGCTATAAGTTGAATAGTTCTAGTTATTCTTTTGTCAAAATTCTGTGTCACTATTGAACATCAACTTTGATATGTCCTTTATATTCTGAATAACAGACTTTCAAGAAAATGACTGAAAACACATTACACTACTTCCTTATTCGTGAATATTTAAATCATTTTAAACTTTGTATTTTTACCTGAACATCATGAGACGTAGCAGTAGCCGGTGCATGTCTGTTATCCTTGTCATTCAGTGACACTGGCAGTGGGTTGATATCACTGTCTTCCGCGGCCTTGAGACTGCTCTCGGTGCAAGATTTTAGAGGTGACAGGAAAGGTAAAATTCGTCGAAACGATTTGGTGGAAGGCGATCTGGCAGGCGTTTTACATGCTCCCCTAGGACATGGACTAACGAAAGGGTTCTGTCTTTTTGGAGCTTTCCTTGGGGTTTGAAAGGAAGCAGATATTTCCTTTAGGCAATTGAAAACCGTCAATCGTTCGCACTTCAATCTTTCGAATTTCGTTTCGATGTCCATGTCCAACTTAATAAGTTTGTTCATCTTATTACAGCACCGATAGCACATGTATCCTTCGAAGCGAACATGTAACTCCTCAAAGTATTTTTTAAAGCAATTTGAGGAATGTGTCCGAAGTGCACGGTATTGTTTTAGTAACGATGTGCAACATACTGCACATTTCCTCACTTCGGAGTCGGCCATGCTGCCTTGTTTACATCGAGAATAACCTCCCTTTACTCTTGCATACCCCATATGAAACAGGGTTTGCCATTGGTTAACTATATTTAGATAAGGTACTTTCCATTTTTGGCGTGTCGGAGCTTTACTATCGTTCGACTACAGGGTATATATTTCGAAGTGAAGCGAAAGAAATAAAGTACCCTGTTTTACAGGATGGAGGAGAAGTCGAAAGTGTCAAAAGTTTATGGACGGACGGACGGATGCCGGACGACGGGCCATGCCATAAGCCCATCTGGACTTTCAGTCCTGATGAGCTAAAAATGGAAATTACTTTCCCAAATTGTAAAATAATTTAGTGTCATTATAGCTTGGCAGGTTTATAGCATCATAGCTTAAAAGCTAACTGATAACAAGTATTTGTCACAAAGGTGACAAGATCCCCCGCCGCAAATTGATGTTAACAACAAGAAGCGGGACGGACGTACAGAGCTGAATACTATGTCCCCCGTGAAGACTCAAGGTTAATGGGTTCATGAGATATGGCCCTAACAACATTTTCAAAACTGGCCAAAGTCTCGCTGTGACCTTGAAAATGAGGTCAAGGTCACCAAAAGCTTTTCAGGTCTGCGTATTCCCCAGATGAAAACTGGTACCAAGTTTGAAGATTCTAGGTTGAGCGGTTCATTAGATATCACGCTAACAACATTTTCAAAACTGGTCAAAGTCTCGCTGTGACCTTGAAAATGAGGTCAAGGTCACCAAAAGCTTTTCAGGTCTGCGTATTCCCCAGATGAAGACTGGTACCAAGTTTGAAGATTCTAGGTTGAGAAGTTCATTAGATATCACGCTAACAACATTTTCAAAACTGGTCAAAGTCTCGCTGTGACCTTGAAAATGAGGTCAAGGTCACCAAAAGCTTTTCAGGTCTGCGTATTCCCCAGATGAAAACTGGTACCAAGTTTGAAGATTCTAGGTTGAGCAGTTCATTAGATATCGCGCTAACAACATTTTCAAAACTGGTCAAAGTCTCGCTGTGACCTTGAAAATGAGGTCAAGGTCACCAAAAGCTTTTCAGGTCTGCGTATTCCCCAGATGAAGACTGGTACCAAGTTTGAAGATTCTAGGTTGAGAAGTTCATTAGATATCACGCTAACAACATTTTCAAAACTGGTCAAAGTCTCGCTGTGACCTTGAAAATGAGGTCAAGGTCACCAAAAGCTTTTCAGGTCTGCGTATTCCCCAGATGAAAACTGGTACCAAGTTTGAAGATTCTAGGTTGAGCAGTTCATTAGATATCGCGCTAACAACATTTTCAAAACTGGTCAAAGTCTCGCTGTGACCTTGAAAATGAGGTCAAGGTCACCAAAAGCTTTTCAGGTCTGCGTATTCCCCAGATGAAGACTGGTACCAAGTTTGAAGATTCTAGGTTGAGCAGTTCATTAGATATCGCGCTAACAACATTTTCAAAACTGGTCAAAGTCTCGCTGTGACCTTGAAAATGAGATCAAGGTCACCAAAAGCTTTTCAGGTCTGCGTATTCCCCAGATGAAGACTGGTACCAAGTTTGAAGATTCTAGGTTGAGCGGTTCATTAGATATCGCGCTAACAAGAAGCGGGACGGACGGACGTACGGAGCTGAATACTATATCCCCCGCTTCGCGCTAAACGCGCGGCGGGGGATAACTAATGGCAGATGAGATGAAAGTTCTGAGATTTAGCACTAAACACATTTGTTTTTAGCACTGTTGGACAACAACTCAGGCATTAGTGGCCTGTAAACTCTTATAATATTAAGAACTACTGATGATCAACTAATTCGCATCTTTAAATACCGAGTTTTTTTCGAGGGACCAGGTCCCCTTCCCGGCGCCCCCTTTCTCTTGTCCATGATCAGCTGTCTGAAGAAGAAAATAGAGCGATGACTGTATGTCAAAACAGTAACATAATCTATTGATACAAAATCAACAAGACTGTCTAACCCTTTTACCTTAGGTCTCGTTCTACAGTTTTTTCCCCCATAGACTCCAATGTTAAATCGCCATCGGTCATTGGCATGTCAGTCCCATACGACTCAAATAGATCACTAGCGACCACTAGCAGCAGTAAGATGGAAAAATCAATGAAGTACTATAGGTTATCCTTGCTAATTTTTTGCTACAGCTGTTTGAAAATAGACCACATGAAATTCACACATTGAAATTCTTGGGATTTTGGACCCGGAAGCGACCGAACAGCTTCCATTGAGTGGGTCACTTGACCTTCCGCAATTGGCATAGCATTACATGACTGTTGTAGGCTGACAGCCAAGTATATTAGCTAATTCTGAAAGAAAGACTTATTCTAATACCTCAAATAACTTTTCTTTAGGGGTAAAACACTGTCAGACCTCTATTTGCTATCTGAAGTGGGAACTCTTTGGCCCCCGTTCACAATGAAAAAACTGTAGAACGAGACCTTAAGGAGAAACCAACTTTCACGATTACTTACTTTTTATTATTTTTCTTGACCGTGAATGTTTTTCGAACAAAACGATATATACGAAAGGGTGTTAACATGAAAAAAATAGAGCCATGGGCTCTGTAGCTCATCAGACTTTTGATGGAAAAAGGTTTTGACCCCTGTAACCCCATTTAGGGTCTTTGGGTCACAAAATCTACAAGTTTGAATCCCCATTGGCCAAGGAGTCTACACACAATTTTTTAGCTCTCTAGACCATTTGGAACTGGAGGAGAAGATGAAAATAGGTTTTTAAGGTTGTGACCCCTGTGACCCCATTTGGGGTCATGGGGTCACCAAACCTAAAATTTAGAATTCCCATTTGCCCAGGAGTCTTTACACAACTTTTCAGCTCTCTAGACCTTTTGAAACTGGAGGAGGAGTAAAATATGTTTTTAAGGCTTTGACCCCTGTGACCCCAATTGGGGTCAAGGGGTAACCAAACCTAAAATTTAGAATCCTCATTGGCCAAGGAGTCTACATACAACTTTTTAGCTCTCTCGACCTTTTGGATCTGGAGAAGAAGATGAAAATATGTTTTTAAGGTTTTGACCCCTGTGACCCCAATTGGGGTCATGAGGTCATGAAATCTACAATTTAAAATCCCCATTGGCCAAGGAGTCTACACACAACTTTTTAGCTCTCTAGACCTTTTGGAACTGGAGAAGATGGAGTAAAAAAGGTTTTTAAGGTTTTGACCCCTGTGACCCCAATTGGGGTCAAGGGGTAACCAAACCTAAAATTTAGAATCCTCATTGGCCAAGGAGTCTACATACAACTTTTCAGCTCTCTAGACCTTTTGAAACTGGAGGAGGAGTAAAATATGTTTTTAAGGCTTTGACCCCTTTGACCCCAATTGGGGTCAAGGGGTAACCAAACCTAAAATTTAGAATCCTCATTGGCCAAGGAGTCTACACACAACTTTTCAGCTCTCTAGAACTTTTGGAACTGGAGAAGATGGAGTAAAATAGGTTTTTAAGTTTTTGACCCCTGTGAGCCCAATTGGGGTCAAGGGGTAACCAAACCTTAAATTTAGAATCTTCATTGGCCAAGGAGTCTACATACAACTTTTTAGCTCTCTCGACCTTTTGGATCTGGAGAAGAAGATGAAAATAGGTTTATAAGGTTTTGACCCCTGTGACCCCAATTGGGGTCATGATGTCATGAAATCTACAATTTAGAATCCCCATTGGCCAAGGAGTCTACACACAACTTTTTAACTCTCTAGACCTTTTGGAACTGGAGAAGAAGATGAAAATAGGTTTTTAAGGTTTTGACCCCTGTGACCCCAATTGGGGTCATGAGGTCATGAAATCTACAATTTAGAATCCTCATTGGCCAAGGAGTCTACACACAACTTTTCAGCTCTCTAGACCTTTTGGAAGTGGAGAAGAAGATGAAAATAGGTTTTTAAGGTTTTGACCCCTGTGACCCCATTTGGGGTCATGAGGTCATGAAATCTACAATTTAGAATCCCCAATTGCCAAGGAGTCTCCACATCAAATTTGAGCTCTCTAGAGTCAGTGGTTCTGGAGAAGAAGTCGAAAATGTGAAAAGTTTACGGATGGACGGACGGACGGACGCCGGACGCCATGCCATGCCATAAGCCCATCGGGTCTTTCAGACCTGATGAGCTAAAAAGTGACCAGTTGGGGCAAACCGGTGTGATCAGTCCAAAGCCATTTTGGACAGTTCACATCTTCAACTTTCAGCCTTCCAAGCTCAAAAGCAAACAATCACTTTATCTAAATAAAGCAAGATACATGTATTTATTTGAATATTTCTCATTGATTTGGACCTGAAAAAGTAGTAAAATATATAAAAAAAGCAAGGAGTCTGTATTTTTTCATACAAGCATGGCTTGAAAAGGGGTCCTAGTCAAAAGGGCCGCATGACAAAAGGGCCGCAAAATGGAAAAGTCAAATGGGCCGCAAGAAAGTCAAATGGGCCGCAAACCCCTAGTCAAAAGGGCCCCACTAAAAAGTCAAAAAGGCCGCATCAAAAAGTCAAATGGGCCCCATACCCCTAGTCAAAAGGGCCCCATATGTAAAATAATAATAATATATAAATTGTATTCTTTGAAGAATCATATTTGTTTTAAATAGGACAATTTTGCTTTTTTGGAAGAAAGTATAACAAAACATAGTGGTATTCTTTGGTCATTTATTGTCATTTTACAACATTCACATTAACAATCAGTAACATTTCAGTCATTTGGCTTGTAATTGTAGTCCAGCATGTCAGATCAGTCTGATGGTCTGGTCATTTATTGTCATATTGCAACAACCAACAGTAGTATTAACAATCAGCAATATTTCAGTCATTTGGCTTGTCACTAGTCCAGCATGTCACATCATTCAGCTGGTCCTGTTACTCTTGAACACAAGTTCAACAGTTCAGAGGGGCAGATGCCTCCAGTCTTGTATAGCTGCCACGCAGCAAACACCTCTTCCTGGGTTCGGCAGGCTTTCCTCCTGGTGTACTGTTTTAGTTTTCCATCATGGAGCAGTCTGGCATGAAGGTCCACTTGCCTGGCTTCCTTATGAAGAGCAGGGATGAGCTTGTACAGACCCAGAGTCTGCTCTCCATTTCGACTGTTAAGCCTTCTGTTCCATCCTGAATATAAGAATATCAATATGAGTATAAATATTTGGGTCCTGGCAAAGGAAAGGACTTGTAATGACTTTAAGACTTAAAAGATATACTGCGATTTTATTGGTTTATCCCCCTGTTGAAGAGAGAAAAACATGAGATAATACACTACTTGTACCTTCGACATGATTGTTTGTCCTGATCGACTGGTTGAAGACAGACCAGCTGCTGATGGGGAACAGGCTTCCTGACATCCACTGTCTGTCAAAGTACTGACACAGAGACTTGAGGCCTGGTGTGGAAGCTTTCAGCCGAAGTGCCAAAAAAGCTGGTCTGATGTGACTGTGTGGGAGGTATGCCAAGGCCATGATTTTCTTAATGAATCTGTGCACTCCCTGGTTGGTCCTGTATGGCTTCTGCAATGTAATTGAGAAGATATTGATTTATAATTCTTTTCAATTTATAAAAATGAGTAGTTCGTATAGATATATTCTCTTAAATTTACCACTTTTTATTAATAGAAAATAGCTGCATACCTGAAGTCCTATCTCTTGGCATTTCCTCCAAATTGCCTGGGTGAAATGGAATACACATCCCCGTAGTTTAACACCAGGAAGAACCATCCCTAAAGCAAGCCAGGTTGCAGATTCAAAGTCCATAGTAATCACTTTTACTTCTGGTGGACTGGGTAGGCACTCCAACAGCTGGCGAAACACCTTGATGTAGTCCAGCTTCCGTCTGCGGGACATTACAGCAAAGAACAATGGCACCATCTTCATTTGCTTTCCAACTTTCAAAAATGCATGAACAGACATGAGTTGATAGAAAGGATCTTTTACAATCTTAAAAGTCCCATCTAAAAACCAATGCTGTGCATGTGAAAGCTGGGAGAGTTGCCTCTCTGTGGCAAAAAGAAGATGGCGCTCTTCCTTCACTGTAATGTCACCACAAAGGAACTCATCCGGCAGGAAGTCATCTACAAGCTGAAGGAAAATGAAATGAAAACGTGGTATCTTTAGTTTTTGTATTACCTCAAGGTATTGCTCTTACAAATAATATTGAGCACTTCAAAAATATAATACCTCAAAATCCAAGTTCTTTGGATCCTTAGGCCTAATTTTTTCCCTGCATCGGTTTGCAATTCTGGCAAGGGCATCTGGATCCATGATCCCACCAGGAAGGGGGTTATCACCGGCAAGTTCATCTGTAACTCTCTCTGCAATAGCTCGACCTGACTCCTGCAAATAGGACAGAGCTGTCTCTTTCACCTGCAATAAAGATCAACATTAGCTACTGTAACAATAACACATTACTCCCTAATCAGCTTATTACATAATGTCTTTATCCTATTACCGGGTATCCCTAATTAGTAGTAGCTAATTAGCTGATTAAGGATTTCAATGGCAGTGCATTTAGCCTGAAGGCTTTCAGCTTATGAAAATGTCTTAATGAGTTCATGTTATACCTTCATCTTCACTTGGGCCAGTTGAAGTGAGCCTGTCTCTACTGGGTGGTTGTGTTGAAGGGGACCTTTCTCAAATGTGTCTTTGTTTTGAATTACAGTTGCAGAACACTTAGTTCGCCTACTGCACCGCCAGTAAACCTTCTGACACCTTGATTGCTGAAGATAAAAGGAGAACAGACATTTTAGTAAATGCATTAAGTCATGAATAGAAAATTAAAGTTAATATCAAATACTTTTTATGAGTTAATGCCAGTACTTTTTTCTTATTTATTTACCCATACCAACCTTTTGAACATAAGTATAACCTCCTGAAACAAGGAGAGGCTTGCCCTTCTGTGTACCCTTTTCAAGCACTGTGAATTCATCAACTTCTGGCTCTGTCAGATGCAGAACACTTTCTTCAGATGCACTAAGCTCCATAGATCTCTCTGCAATGTCTGTGATATCAGCGCAAGGTACCTCGGTTGACACATTTTCTACTGAAGAGTCTAGAGTCAGGGAGAATCGTCCAACTTCTATACTGATTGATGCAGCAGCATCTTCAGTGGCCTGACACAAGCAACAGTTGAAAGGAAAGCTTTCCCTGCTGGTTACAAGTTGCAGGTACTGCTCTCTTGAAACTCCCGAGTCACAAGTCCTGTGAGTCCATCGCATGCAACAGTCACACTTAATGGCATGCTGATTTTTTCTCACTGTCTTCAAACACTTCACACACTTAACTGCCATAGTAGAGACAAGTGATGTAACAAATGAGAACTGTCCTTGACTTTATAGTCCTAAAATGACTCTTTGATTAATGAGACTTACATGTCACCTGCAAGATCACTCAACATCATTCTGAAAGAGTTTGACAGTATTCACTTTGCAGCAAAGAAAACATCCAACAGATTAGTGACTGCTTACTTGATTGTCTAAACAACAATATGGCATCAAGAGAGTACATTGTGTAAAAACTTGCTATGAATGCTATCAAATCTTGCACACTTGAATAGCTAAATGAAGCAGTAATAAATCAAATACATAATCTAAAGTTTAGCCATGCGATTCCTTTTTCTTACACAAAATGAATAAAAGGTGTTCAAACAAAAATGGCAGCCAATGGAATTTATGTGAATCTTAATAAATTGTTCTCTGACTCTGAATGATTGGTTTGTTTATTGAGATTTGTGACACTATCAAAACAATATGTTGAGGATGATCATACAATCAGTCATAAATTGAAAATATCAAATTTAAAAAAAAAACATGCTACTTCCCCTTCAAGGTGGAAATGTGGTTAATGATGTGGTCATGAATGATGGGTTTTTGTACTTTTTTATCCTTAGATGAAAAAAACTATCCATCACATATTTCTATTCTCTACTATCAAAATCCTTTTAATTTTCCAAAAAAATATCTTATTAAAACAAACCTGAAATGTAAAAATTTTGCTTTGTAAACAGTTCTATAAGGTACTTTTAAGAGAAATTATTATTATTTTACCTATGGGGCCCTTTTGACTAGGGGTATGGGGCCCATTTGACTTTTTGATGCGGCCTTTTTGACTTTTTAGTGGGGCCCTTTTGACTAGGGGTTTGCGGCCCATTTGACTTTCTTGCGGCCCATTTGACTTTTCCATTTTGCGGCCCTTTTGTCATGCGGCCCTTTTGACCTGTACCTAAAAAATCCAATCTACAGCCAATTTAGGTGGGCAGAGGCCAAAAAGTTGAATTTGGGAAATATTTTGAAGAAATATGTATGTCAATTTACTTGAAATTGATTGCAACATCATCAAAATATATGAATAAGCCCTTCCAAATGCACTATTACTAGAAAAAATAGAGCCATTGGCTCTGTAGCTCATCAGGCATCATATCAAGTTTGCTTTATACAGGCAAGATGAGCTAAAAATGAAACTGATGTTACCTATTGCAAAAAAACCTATAAAAATAGAGCCATTGGCTCTGTAGCTCATCAGGCATCATATCAAGTTTGCTTTATACAGGCCAGATGAGCTAAAAATGAAACTGATGTTACCTATTGCAAGAAAACCTATAAAAAAATTACAAAACAAATGTATTATTATTCAACACTTTCTAGATCGCCAATATCAGACAGTGAAAGAAGTCCACACTAAAGTATCCAAGGAGAAATAAATTTGCCATAGACTGTCATCTAATGAAGAAAAATAGGTTTTTAAGATTGTGACCCCTGTGACCCTATTTGGGGTCATGGGGTCACAAAACCTACAGTTTAGAATCCAAATTGGCCAAGGAGTCTACATGCAGTCTTTCAGCTCAATAGACCTTTAGGAGCTAAAGATGATGATGAAAATAAGTTTTTAAGGTTGTGACCCCGGTGACCCTATTTGGGGTCATGGGGTCACGAAATCTACAATTTAGAATCCCCATTGGCCAAGGAGTCTGCACATATAATTTCAGCTCTCTAGACCTTTTAGTACTGGAGAAGAAGATGAAAATAGGTTTTTAAGGTTGTGACCCCTGTGACCCTATTTGGGGTCACAGGTTCCCCAAAGTTACAAATTAGAAACCCCAATGTCCAAGGAGTCTGCACATATCACGTTCAACTCTCCAGTCCTTTTAGAACTGGAGAAGAAGATGAACATAGGTTTTTAAGGTTGTGACCCCTGTGACCCTATTTGGGGTCATGGGGTCACGAAATCTACAATTTAGAATCCCCATTGGCCAAGGAGTCTGCACATATCGTTTTTAACTCTCTAGTCCTTTTAGAACTGGAGAAGAAGATGAAAATAAGTTTTTAAGTCTGTGACCCCTGTGACCCTATTTGGGGTCACAGGGTCACCAAAGTTACAAATTAGAATCTCCATTGTCCAAGGAGTCTGCACATATCATTTTTAACTCTCTACTCCTTTTAGAACTGGAGAAGAAGATGAAAATAGGTATTTAAGGTTGTGACCCCTGTGACCCTATTTGGGATCACAGGGTCACCAAAGTTACAAATTAGAATCCCCATTGGCCAAGGAGTCTGCACATATCATTTTTAACTCTCTAGTCCTTCTGGAACTGGAGAAGAAGATGAAAATAGGTTTTTAAAGTTGTGACCCCTGTGACCCTATTTGGGGTCACAGGGTCACCAAAGTTACAAATTAGAATCTCCATATGCTAAGGTACTTGTACACAAAATTTCAGTCCTGATGAGCTAAAAATAGAGCCATTGGCTCTGTAGCTCATCAGGCATCATATCAAGTTTACTTTTTACAGGCCAGATGAGCTAAAAATGAAACTGATGTTACCTATTGCAAGAAAACCTAAAAAAAAAATATAGTCGCAAAGCGACGACAAACGGATTCAGCGATGTATGGTGATGATATGTATGACAAATATATGCAATACATGTATGTATGAAGTCAATAGTTCGTTCAGACGAATTTTAAAAATCACGATGGCAGTATTACCAAGGCCAAAAAGACTCTGTCAATTGCAAACGTAAATGTCATATTGAATAATTAGTGAATGTGCTTTGTTAAAAATACATTTCAAATCCAAATCCAAAATCATAATGCCAAAAATATGAGTTAATGCAATTAAATGTTCATGTTAGCAAAATATGTAAAACCTAAAGTAAAATGTAACAAATACAATCTGCAAAAGTTTCTTGACTCATCCTGGTTATATAGAATAGCTCACGACCCATACAAGCAATTTATGAACTTCATACATTAATCGTTAAGATTGTGATTATAAGTTACCACACAAAGTATTTTTGTCTTTAAGTAAAGCGCATCCATTAATTTATAGTTTGTTTAGATAACTTAAATAGTAAAGGAGTAACGACTTTATTAACTTAATGTCCACATATTTCCTTTAATATCAACTTTCATATAATAATAATCTTTAGTGAATTTGTTAAAAAATCATTGTAGAACAGAATGCGTCAATGAAATAAAAAAAATTAATCATTCATATATCATAATCATTCAAAGCGAAAGTAGGATTGACCACATTTAAATGCTCCGAATTTCAATGTTATGTTTAGTCTAATTTCAATGAGATTTATCCAAGATTGTATGTTGCTTTAGCTTTCTAATGATATATACAAGAAGTGTTTGTCATGTGTATTTGCTTAATAAGGATCTTTTAAACATATCAAAGAAAACACCACATATAAAAAATGCAAAGTTTGACCCTTCCTCGTTACCGGAAGTGACTGTTCGTGAGCAATTTTATTCTTTTACCTTGAAGACCTGACAAAGTTAATGATTTCAGTCAAAAGCTTCTGGGTAATAGTCTTTTGTTGATGATTAATGCATTTTGCAAACATACAGTTATCAAATGCATTTAAAACGCATGCAGGGTTGACAATATTCAAAGGTCCGTAACTCAATGTAAATGAAGTAACTGAATTTATTGTTAAATTTTAATTAATTCTGCATTCTTTTGGCTTTCTAATGATATATGGAACAATGATTTGCCGTCTATCACTGATGAGTAACGAATTTTTTAACATACCTTTATCCTATGCATTCAAAACGAAAGCAGAATTGACAATATTCAAAGGGCCGTAACTCAATGTAAAACAAATAAAGGAATTTACTGTCAATTTTTAAAAAAATCTATAGACTTTAGGCTTTCATATGATGTATAGAACAAAGAGTTATCGTACGCCTTTGATTCGCTACGATATTTCAAACATACCCACCAAAACACCACATGTCCAAAATGGAAAGTTTGACCTCTGACCCTGACCGGAAATGACTGTTCGCGAGCGATTTTATTCTTTTATCTTAAAGACCTAGCCAATGTCTAACTCTCATGCAAAAATCATTAAATTCTATGGTCTGGTTTTTGAGTTATCTGCCCTTGAAATTTGCGATTTTTAGATTTTGGTCAACTTTGAAAAATCACAGCAAGAAAAGTATTGCAGTTAGGACACTGTAGAAGTCAAATTAAGCTTTCAGATGCTTCAGCTACATTGAGTATAAATTTCAGATCTCTAGTGCAAGTATCTTCAGAGGAGAAGTTTCTCAAAGGTGGGTGGGGTCGGCAATGATCAAAAATGCACTAAATCCAAGATGGCGGCCAAACCATGTGACCTACGGATTTGCCATGATTTCGTTTTTTGCAGCATTTTTGATTGCGCATCTTTTAAAAAAAAATTCAAGTCTCTAAGTGCATTTTGAAAAAAAAATCAATGTTAAATTTTCGATTTTGAAATCGAACTGCACCTTTAATGTACCGATCGATTTGGCCCAAAAGCTTATTGTCGCCATTCCACAACAAGGTCTACCAGCCTGTGAAATTTGGCTTTGATAGCATCAGCCGTTTGGGCTGAAAGTTGTTCACAAAATTCGTGGAATAATAATAAAAAAAAAACAAAAAAACACGCCAATAACAATAAGGATTCAGCCTTATGGCTGAATCCTTAATTACAAAACAAATGTAACGATTCCGGAATAAATGTCCTTACCCAAATGATTTATTATTATTCAACACTTTCTAGATCGCCAATATTAGACAGTGAAAGAAGTCCACACTAAAATATCCAAGGAGAAATAAATTTCCCATAGACTGTCATCTAATGGAGATAAATAGGTTTTTAAGATTGTGACCCCTGTGACCCTATTTGGGGTCACAGGTTCACCAAAGTTACAAATTAGAATCCCCATTGTCCAAGGAGTCTGCACATATAATTTTTCACTCTCTACTCCTTTTGGAACTGGAGAAGGAGATGAAAATAGGTATTTAAGGTTGTGACCCCTGTGACCCTATTTGGGATCACAGGGTCACCAACGTTACAAATTAGAATCCCCATTGGCCAAGGAGTCTGCACTTATCATTTTTAACTCTCTAGTCCTTCTGGAACTGGAGAAGAAGACGAAAATAGGTTTTTAAAGTTGTGACCCTATTTGTACAACAAATTTCAGCTCTCTAATGTGTATGGTTCATGAGGAGAAGTCGAAAGTGTCAAAAGTTTACGGACGGACAGACGGACGACGGACGGACACCGGACGATGGGCCATGCCATAAGCCCATCTGGACTTTCAGTCCTGATGAGCTAAAAATAGAGCCATTGGCTCTGTAGCTCATCAGGCTTTATAATCAATTATGCTGTAGAGTGTGGCCAATTTGATTCCCCCTTTGTAGGGGCCACAGGGTCACCGATCATAAAATTAAGTATATATAAATTTAGTTTCAGTTTTCTAGGCCTTATACTTCTGGAGAAGAAGATGAAAATAGGTTTTCAGGGTGTGGCCCCTGTGGCCCAAATTAGGGGTTACAGGGCCACCAAAGCTACAATTCATAATCCTCACTAGTCAAGGAGTCTATACACAAAGTTTCAGCTTTCCAGGCCTTATGGTTCTGGAGAAGAAGTCGAAATTCCACAAAGTTTACGGACGGATGGACGGACGGACGCCGAACACCATGCCATGCCTATTAGCCCATCGGGCCTTACAGGCCAGATGAGCTAAAAAAAGAAATTAAATGTAGAAATCAATGTTAGTCTACAATCTGTAATTCATCTGTCATGATATAATACAATAATAATAAACCTAACAGGACTAAACAATAATCTCAATGATAAGAAAACTACAACTAGAACCTCTGTGCTCAATGATAAAATGGAAATAATCAGATACAAAATTGCAGTAGGGGAGACCAGGGCAAAGCGCGCCCCGGCCCTAACATATAAGCATGTTTTCTGGGCACATCAACATGTTTAGAATGCAACTTGCAGCATGTCTCTAATTATCGTCAGATAAACTATTGTATGACAAATGCTTTTTAACCTACTACGCCTGCATAAAGAGATATAAATGAAAATGTTTTTCGACAAAGGCGGTGCACTTTGCCCCGTAGTTTGGGGCAAAGCGCCCATGGGGAAATGTGATATGTCAAACACCCATAATAAGCCATTACCATCCCAAATTTTTTTTTAAAAGTTCCATGCAGCTCACAGACACCCTTTAAAAATAGAGCCATTGGCTCTGTAGCTCATCAGGCTTCATCATCAATTATGCTTTAGAGTGTGGCCAATGTGATTCCCCCGTTGTAGAGGCCACAGGGTCACCATAAAATTAAGTATATAGGCGACAAGTTTCAGCTTTCTTAAGGCCTTACACTTCAGGAGGAGAAGATGAAAATAGATTTGAAGGACGCTCCTGTTGCCTTTATTAGGGGTTACAGGGCCACCAAAGCTACAATTTATAATCCCCACTGGTCAAAGAGTCTGTACACAAAGTTTCAGCTTTCTAGGCCTCATGGTTCTGGAGAAAAAGATGAAAATAGGTTTTTAGGGCGTGGCATATGTGGCCCTTATTAGGGGTCACAGGGCCACCAAAGCTACAATTTATAATCTTCACTAGTCAAGGAGTCTGTACACAAAGTTTCAGCTTTCTCAGGCCTCATGGTTCTGGAGAAGAAGATGAAAATAGGTTTTTAGGGTGTGGCACCTGTGGCCCTTATAAGGGGTCACAGGACCACCAAAGCTACAATTTATAATCCCCACTAGTCAAAGAGTCTGTACACAAAGTTTCAGCTTTCTAGGCCTAATGGTTCTGGAGAAAAAGATGAAAATAGGTTTTTAGGGCGTGGCATATGTGGCCCTTATTAGGGGTCCGGGGCCACCAAAGCTACAATTTATAATCCTCACTAGTCAAGGAGTCTGTACACAAAGTTTCAGCTTTCTAGGCCTCATGGTTCTCGAGAAGAAGATGAAAATAGGTTTTTAGGGCGTGGCCCCTGTGGCCCTTATTAGGGGTCACAGGGCCACCAAAGCTACAATTTATAATCCTCACTAGTCAAAGAGTCTGTACACAAAGTTTCAGCTTTCTAGGCCTCATGGTTCTGGAGAAAAAGATGAAAATAGGTTTTTAGGGGTGTGGCATATGTGGCCCTTATTAGGGGTCACAGGACCACCAAAGCTACAATTTATAATCCCCACTAGTCAAAGAGTCTGTACACAAAGTTTCAGCTTTCTAGGCCTAATGGTTCTGGAGAAAAAGATGAAAATAGGTTTTTAGGGCGTGGCCCCTGTGGCCCTTATTAGGGGTCACAGGGCCACCAAAGCTACAATTTATAATCCTCACTAGTCAAAGAGTCTGTACACAAAGTTTCAGCTTTCTAGGCCTCATGGTTCTGGAGAAAAAGATGAAAATAGGTTTTTAGGGCGTGGCATATGTGGCCCTTATTAGGGGTCACAGGTCCACCAAAGCTACAATTTATAATCCTCACTAGCCAAGGAGTCTGTACACAAAGTTTCAGCTTTCTAGGCCTCATGGTTCTGGAGGAGAAGATGAAAATAGGTTTTTAGGGCGTGGCCCCTGTGGCCCTTATTAGGGGTCACAGGGCCACCAAAGCTACAATTTATAATCCTCACTAGTCAAGGAGTCTGTACACAAAGTTTCAGCTTTCTAGGCCTCATGGTTCTGGACAAGAAGATGAAAATAGGTTTTTAGGGTGTGGCCCCTGTGGCCCTTATTAGGGGTCACAGGGCCACCAAAGCTACAATTTATAATTCTCACTAGCCAAGGAGTCTGTACACAAAGTTTCAGCTTTCTAGGCCTTATGGTTCTGGAGAAGAAGTCGAAATTCCACAAAGTTTACGGACGGATGGAGGGACGGACGGATGGAGGGACGGACGGATGGACGGACGGACGGACGCCGGACACCATGCCATACCATAAGCCCATCAGGCCTTACAGGCCAGATGAGCTAAAAATTAAACAAATAATAAAAACCAAGGCTCAGTATGCAAAGAACGACAAAATACTTTTTATATGCCGTGGACCTAGATTTTGGAAGTTCTCAACCAAACACTTACATGATTGCTATATACGAATTATGAGAGTCTTGACAATTTAACTCATTAAATATCAGAAAACAATAAAAGGATGAAAGAAATAAAGAAATTGATTGCTTTGAAAGACAAATTTCACAGTTAACAAACATCTGATCTCTGCCGGACTTGCCCATACGGCCTAAGTTTAGGGATGCAACAAAATATGTAATAAATATCAAAACTAATGCTAAATTATTAAATAAAATATACGTGTTTTTAAATGAAATAAAAGCTTATGATATAAATTTGTTACTTCATTGATAATATCACTTTTTGTAAATACAGGAAAATTATAGAATGAAAATTACAAATTTATTTTACGATATTTGCTTAAGAAAAATATTTAACATCTCTGACACTAATGTGTTGACCATAAAAAAACATTTGAGATCACTCGGGGCAAAGCGCTCCCCCGGCTCACTTTGCCCCTTTGAGGGTAGCATTTGACATGTGCAACATAGAAAATATTTTAAGCAATGAATTACAAAACTCCTAATTCAATTAATAGGTGATATATTTTTGTTTAATTGGTACGCTCGAGTTCAATGTTGCGTTTTGTGTTTCTATGAAATATGTGAATATGTGAAATACAGATTCCTTCCATAAAGAAAAATGCCGTTTTTAAAACTTTTTGCAATGGTAAATCTACAACTCACGCTAACGATGCAAACGTGGAGCACGACGTTTCTTAACGTTTGCTTTCATTGGTTGATAATGACAAATCACGCCATTTGTCGGCCGTTAAGGAGAAATAAGGCTTGGTCACTTTGCCCCGACGGCGCGCTTTGCCCTGGTCTCCCCTATGTTGACATAGTTGTTGATACTGCTATTTGACAAAATAAAGATTTCAGTTGAACATAAGTATCTGTTATGTGACTTTGTCACAACGTAATTTTGTCCAAGACAACAAGTAAATTATACTTTAGTAAACATGAACCACTGTCTTTTTTACATGCAAATAATTTACTCATCATCATGATATTACAATTGAGTTGTATCTAGTTGTAAAATTTAACACTATATCTATACATAAATGTCACAAAGGATTAACAAACTATAAAAATAAACCCCTGTTGGCAAAAAAAGCTTGGCCAAACTTCAAATATTAACCCCTTACATGCTTCAATTGATATAAGCAAATTGTACATAACTACTTCTCTAATAATCTAATAATATAAAAGCTCTGTATTCTACTTGATCCAAAAGTTATCTTTACCTATAACAAGCATCAACAAACTTTGAGAATTTTAAAATTGAAATTCCTGCCAATACAAATAGGTGTAATTAACCTGTAAATTTTATCCCTGTTGTGCCCAAAAGATTTATCAACAATATATATTAAAAAAAACATGAATTGTTACAAAAAGCTTTCTAAAAATGTTTATTACACTCTCGTTGAAGATACTGCAGTTGTGAAACAATGACAAGGCCATCCATTCCGATTACGGTCGATTCTTGAAATGTCAGCGACAGTACATCAGAATTTCGACAAAGCAGTCCATTTTTTGGTGAAACCGTAAGCATTAGCAATGTTATCTTTATCGGCAACAAGTTCAAATTCGTCGAAACGCTTAAATGTTTTAGAGTTATCTCCCTTACAGCCCTAAGCTCCTAGCAGTGTTTGGCAACTCAACGACAAACTCGCCATTCAAAGCAGCGGTCCTTTTTGTTTTTAGAATTTAGAATCCACCATGGATCGCAAACAAGGACAGTGTTCCTCCCACTGACACTAGCGATCAAACTTACTGAATCGCGCTTGAAAACGCACATTCCGATGACGTCACAATCACTTGACATTCATTCACACAATCTAGATCTAACGTTCAGCGACAGATGGATTTGTTAACTTGACAATTTGCGTTTGAATGAACTACAACACAAAGACAATTGAATGAGAGTTTTCCATTTGTATTGTTCAAAATTAAAGCTGTTATTAACGGACTTACTCATGACCTATTTGTTCATTGTTCAAAGTCTAATATGACGCTATCCGTCCATATTGTAAGATTTGTTTTCCTACGCACAACTACGAGAATGGAGAGTTAACATAATTTTCATTTTATATCATTAATTTACAGGGTGTAATAAATAATACTAAACTCCGTTCAGTTTAATACCATATTTATGAAACTTGTGGATGGTATTGGTATTTAACTCGCTTTCGCTCGTTAAATACGAATACCATCCACTCGTTTCATAAATATGGTATTAAACTGAACGTCGTTTAGTATTCTCTATTTATGTTTCCCAACTAATCTGCTATAAAAACATTTATCATATACTTGCTTCTATATACAGAGATTTTGAATGCACGATACACCCTTCGTCAAGTACCCTGTATCAGCCCGTCGTCAAGGGCAAAAACCTGTATCAGCCCGTCGCCCGTTGATTCACACTGTTTAATCACCCCAAGAAACAGTACATGTTACAGATTCAAATATGGCCGCTGAGTGACGTCAGATAGCACTCGCTTGTATTTATAGTCCTCATGATATAATCTCTAACCCGGCCATGCGGTTCACTATGCACGTGAATAGTCTCGACCCAAGACATTCATCTCAATACATTACAAGGGACTAGAACGTGGAACCCTAGGCAACGAACACAAAAAAAAAGATCGAAGTCGAGCGGAATTAAGAGTTGTCTCCCTCTGTACAGCTGACGTTAGAACGTGGCTGACATTACCAAAACGCTGCAGTCACTTGCGGATAAGATTTGTCAGTTTGATTATTATTACAAAATTTCTTTCCAGTTTGGAAATTCAACCAGAGATTAAATGAACTCAAAAGTCGCAAGAGGCGTAGGCTCGGGAGCTGAATGTTTATTGGTATTGTGTTAAATAGTTATCCAAATGGATAAAATCAGCCACATGTTAATGTTATGAATTAAAGTTTTAAAATGTTACAATTATTTTTGTATTTTGTTTCGTAAGTATATATGATAACTAGAAAAATTTTGTCCATGGGACACAGATGCCCCAGCTAATAAAAAAGCTCTCAATGTTTTCAACTATAGAATTTAAAAAGTGATGCACATCTTCAGCTTAATTTAAGTTCAAACATCCATTAAAATGTAGAAAATTAAATATTCCCAAAACATAATATAAGGTGCACGCCTTTAGGATACCCATAAAGCATGTTTGGAAGAATAGCGCAGTCTATCCAGTACTTTTTGAGAATTGGATAAACAGCACTCCCCATCACACTACTAGGAGCTTTCACTTGCCCCAAAATTCACCTAAGTTCAACCTGGCAGAATTTTTTTTTAAATTCAAAAATTGAAAAACAAAATATGAGATGTACACCCTTAAGATGCCTATAAGCAATGTGTGCGATTTCAATTAAATCTGTTGAATGGTTTTTGAGGTGAAGTGGAAAAACAACACCCCCTATCACACTACTATGAGTTTTAACTTGCAAAAAAATTCACTTAAGTTCAACATGTAAGACATTTTTAAAAACTTCAAAAATTGAAAAACAAAATATGAGATGCACAACCTTAGGATGCCTAAAAGCCATGTGTGCAATTTCAATTACGCTTTTTGAGGAGAAGTTGATAAACTAAATAAATACCCTGTATAGAGTGGTTACTTATGTACGTACGGACAGACGTACAGACAACCGACGGTAATCCAATATGCCCCTGCCATACATGGCTGGGGCATAAAAATAGTATGACATGGGTATTTTCATATCACATTCGTTATCAGCCCTTGACCGATATCTGTTAAAGTAGGACTCGTGGTTATAAAACACCAAGACGTGTTACCAGGACATATTTATTGCTATGGTCTTACAAGCCTTCCATGTCCGGCCGGTACATGGGAATATGAATTGACAGCTGTGCGCATGCGTTAACACGCAAAGTCACTCACTCACATCTCTCAGACACCCATACGTATTTACATACGTTAACAATATCAGCCGTCGAGCTAAAGCTCTCGGGCTGATATTGGGGTCTCAGGCTGATACAGAATGCGATATGAAAATACTGTATTTCCTCTAATAAGCGCCGGGTCTCCAATAAGCGCCGGGCCTCTAATAAGCGCCGGGGTTATAGGTAGTTGAGAAAATAAGCGTCGGGCCTCTTATAAGCGCCGGGTCTCTAATAAGCGCCGGGTCCAAACCATTGAATTAATGTCCATTAGTAAACATTTTACTGATATTCATTGAAAATACTGTCCAACACAAACTTCAATTTTCTATGAAGGAAATAAGCGCCGGGCCTCCAATAAGCACCGGGGGGGGGGGGGGGGGGGGGGGGGTAAAGGGGTGCTGAAGAAATAAGCGCCCGGGCGCTTATTAGAGGAAATACGGTACCCATATAATACTATCTATATATTACAAATGCACATGTTATTCACTAATCTCAATGTATCAAATAAATTGCAGATAGGATTAACCTGTACTGAAAATTAATATTGATCAATTCCTTAAAAGTAAAACCACCTGACCAAAAAGTAACCAGTCCTGACAAAATGTAGCCAGTTTAAGGACTGGCGGAGAGGCTATATTTTAAACATTGCTAATTAACTTCAAAAAGCTTTGTAAAGATACAAATGTTAACCCAATATCTGCCGAAAAAAGCTTCACAACAAATGACAATTAACCCTTTATCTGCCAAAACAAAGTTTTTGACTTTGAAAGGTATCACTCATGTTGCCACAAATAAGCCTTTACCACCTGTACAAATTTACCCCTGAACTGAAGTGTAAAAAATATCATTTAACTGAAACAAAAGCATTTCTATGAAGAATATCTAGCAATATACTACAAACATCTTCACATTTTTTTTTATCTCTGAACTGCTACAAATAGGCTCAATATATATGAGAGTTGTGAAAATAAAGAATTTTAATTGTTTGGCATACACCATGATTGTAGACATTAGCAAATTATGAAGTCAATGATACATATCAAGATAAGGCCAAAACAAAAATATGTTGTGTTTCAGGTCACAAGCCCAAAATTTTTTGGGTCGGTTTTTTTTTTTTTTTTTTTTTTTTTTTTTTTAAATGAATGGATTAAATTAGTTTATATAGTAGGTTTCTGGGAGGACAGTGTCATGCATATATATAATGATAATTAGTCTTTTGTTTCAGGCACACTTCAGACAGTTTTGACATCACCTTCTGCATGTTTCATCCAACAGATAATAAACACATTTAATATCTGCACATGTTCATTTTATTAAACAGCTTAAAACAGGGAACATGAATTCTTAAATTAATCCGAACTAGCATAACATGAAGTGTAAATATCCAGGCCAAAATGCCACTTTCAAATATATTTCATTTCTACTAATTATACACAGTCTAAAAACTTAATTATGTGTTGTTTATTCATACTATATTTTGTAATTGTATGATACGAGTTGAATTGAAACATTGACATCGATACTTTTGACTATGTTGGTCAGGTCTTCTTCTTAAATATCAATTGACACTTTCCCAGACGTATATTATTAAAACGAATCATAAAGAAATTGCAAATGCTAACTTACATTGTTTGTTGTTTGTTTTAATTAGATTTCATAATATTATTCTCATGGAAAAGGAATGTGAATAATCAGTCGACTGCTTTTGCTGCATCTGTTTACGGGTAGAGAGATATTTGTTACAAGCCTTTTCATTGGCCAAGAAAAGTAGGCCAACCAATCAGCAAGTCGATTTGAAAACGATGTATGAAACTGAAGCGTGGTTGTAACAAATTCATGACAACATATTGTCGATACAATATTAAATGTCTAAATATTCAAATATTTGTTAATTATTTTCAACATATTACATTTTCCAATAAAACATGCAGTTAATTGAAATATTTACGTAAATAAATTTCGAAGAAAAACTTGCACAAATTATTATAATGAGCACGCAAGAATATTGATAATGTTATTTGTCGTCAAGAAATTACGATTGCGATTCCAAATAAAGTCAAACAATGTGCTTTCGCGAAAGTATATTTGAAAAAGATTTCTTTGAACTTCGACGATTAAATATGATAAATAGGTTTGGAAATGTGTCATATAAAACATTTAGAATGGATAACAAGCCTTATAAAGCGATAGTTCTTGATAATATTATCATTATTATGGGAATCAAATATTTCAATTCCCGATCGCTGATGCAAGTGAAGCCACATACATCGTGATTTCTGCTGAAATTTAACAGTACGTGAATGATGCGTGAATATTTAAAAACAATAGATTATTTTATTTTTATTAATTTACATATGTATATAGTCATTAAAAACAACAAAAGGACAATGTATTTTTATTTTACAAAAATGACATCGATGTAAACTTGTGCATTTTGCTTCCGGTGTAAACATCGCTAACTCGATCATCTGACATCGATCGTGTCACACTCATATATGATAAAAACTAGATTAGCGTTTGCGGGATACCGCAAAAGCAGAGCAGCCCCGGAACTTGGGGTTTCGCCTTACCCTGTTCCGCCTTTTACAGGCCTCACCAAATTGGGAATTTTCTCGTGACCTTGACCTTTGACACTCAAGGTCACACAATCAATGAACACATTTCATTAAATTTAACATTATTGTAATGAAATAAAGTGTATTATTGTGTTCACAAGGTATTGCAATAACTCATATCTCATGACCTTGACCTTTGACCTTCAAGGTCACACAATAATTGAACACTTTTTATTGAGTATAACAATCATGTATTGATTAAAAGTGATCATAGTTAAAATAAAGCATTTTCGCTAAACCATGCTTAAGTCATGACCTTGCTGTGACCTTGACCTTTGACGGATTGTAGCCGAAAACTTTTCAAATTTTTTTACTTTTCCAAGGATGATATATACCAAGTTAGAGCTTCATAGCACAAAAACTTTTCATGTTATCGCTTTTACAAGGAATTTTGCGGTGATTTTATAACTCGTGACCTTGACCTTTGAACTTGAAAGTGAACATGTCATAATGATTCCCTGGAAGTATTAACATTAAGACATGTTCATGAGTTCTGAAAAGCTAAATGGGATAAAGTTATACCCAAATTTAGTGCATTTTGTAATAACTCATATCTCATGACCTTGACCTTTGACCTTCAAGGTCACACGATCATTGAACACTTTTTATTGAGTATAACAATCATGTATTGATTAAAAGTGTTCATAGTTAAAATAAAGCATTTTCGCTAAAATATGCTTATGTCATGACCTTGCTGTGACCTTGACCTTTGACGGATTGTAGCCAAAACCTTTTCAATTTTTTTTACTTTTCCAAGGATGATATATACCAAGTTAGAGCTTCATAGCACAAAAACTTTTCAAGTTATCGCGTTTACAAGGAATTCTTAGAGTGAATACATATCTCGTGACCTTGACCTTTGACCTTGAAAGTGAATGTGTCAAAATCGTTCCCCCGAGGTATGAGTAATAAGGTATGAATAAGAGTTCTGGAAAGCTTAGTGGAAAAAAGTTATAGTTAGTAGTACGAGTGCGGTGGCGGCGGCGGCGGCGATGGAAACTTCACAAAAACTGATAGCAGCCCCGTCCTTAGACGGGGCTGCTAATTATGGGTCGGTCGGGTTACCGGAAACACAACATATTTTTGTTTTGGCCTTAGGCATAGCTTAGATTTTGTAGTTTGTAACACCAAAATGAAATTACTCTTTTATATGCAAAAGTATACATGGGATAGCGACCACATTCACCTCTTACAACATGGTTAGGCGTTGAACTATTAACTCCTAGAAATCGTTTACAAGCTAACATATGAATAACCTCTTTAAACAGATATCTTTATTCATCCCCCAAATTTCCGATCCATACAACAGCAAAGGGCTTACTTGAGAATCAAATATTTTAAATAAAAGCTTAAAAGACAGAGGCCTTCAATTAGTTAATAATTTTCAATTGTGCGTAAAGAGGCAATAATACCATATAAAACCTTTTTGGCTTGAAGCACCGCATTATGAACATGTTTTTGCCATGAAAGCGACCTTGTAAACAATAATCCCAGATATTTATAAGAACTTACACATTCCAATTTGACACCATTAAAATACCACCTTTCATAATGAGATAATATCCCGCCATTCTTGAAAACAACCACCTTCGTTTTATTTAAATTAACAGACAACCTATATTCCTCACAAAACGACTTTAATATATCTATGCGCTTTTGAAGACCAGCAGCGGTATCAGAAATGAGAATAACGTCATCAGCAAATATTAACAAAAATAATTCCACTAGTTCCGGGTGCATTTGGATACCATGAGGGCAATTAGACTCTATTTCTTTAGCAAGCTCATTTATAAAAATCGAAAATAAAAGGGGACTTAAAACACAACCTTGTCTTAATACCATAGGACAATCGAACGAAGAAGAATACCCATCACCAGAACGAACACATGCTTTAACACAGTCATAAATAGATTGTAACGCCCTACTAAACTTTGTGGAAACACCTGCATCAGATAAAATATGCCACAACTTCGATCTATCTACAAGGTCAAAGGCCTTTCTGAAGTCTACAAATAAAGCATACACCTTGCCTCTCTTTTTGGACAAATAACGCTGAATAATCGATTGGAGAATAAACATATTATCTACAGTGTTATAACCCTTTCGGAAACCTGCCTGAGATTCAACAATCTTACTATAAGCATCTGACCAGAAGGATAGTCTATTATTTAATACAGAAGTGTACAACTTGCTAACTACAATGAGTAACGCAATTCCTCTATAGTTGTCTGGAACACTAGGATCACCGTTCTTATACAGCGGAATGATTATACCAGTACACCAGGCTGAAGGGAAAAAACCTTTGTCAAAGATAATGTTAAAACAAAAGCTCAAAGTAGGGAAGTAATATAATATATTTTTAGCCGAAACAATAAACTCTGGAATAATACCATCTAATCCAGCAGATTTACAACACTTAAGCTCAGAAATACCCTTCAAAATCTCTTCTTGGGTTATCGGTGAATCTAAAATATCATCAAACAAAGCATTTTTATCATCATTACACATATTGGATGAATCATCAATAGTATCAAGCAAGTTAAATAAATAATCAAAATGTCTAAACCAATTGTCCAAAGATATCGTTGATGTTTTTTGGTATCAGATTTGACCAATTTCAAAGTTCGCCAAAATATCTTTGCATTGTTCACATTTGATAACAGTTTGTCTCTCAACTTGTCTATGTGATGTCTGGTGACGATGGTTTCGTAGAAGTACTTTTTTTGTAAGTTGATTGTTGGTTGTTTTTAGCTCATCGGGTCTGAAAGACCCGATGGGCTTATGGCATGGCATGGCGTCCGGAATCCGTCCATCCGTAAACTTTTCACATTTTTTCTGCAGGGACAGTTGCCTAGTTGAGTCCAACATTTATAACGGCGGTCCACATCAAAAACTCTGTGTCTAATGTGACTTCTGATAAAAACTCACTTTTTAAATCAGCAAAAGGCAATGGTTCAATTTAATTAATGTTAAGGTATTCGGTTGAAGGCAATGATTCATTTCAATTAATGTTTAGGTACTCAAAGAAAGGCAATGATTCATTTTAATATTGATGTTTAGGTATTAAGCGAAAGGCAACAATTCATTTCAATTAATGTTTAGGTCTTCAGTGAAAGGCAATGATTCATTTCAATTAATGTTTAGGTATTCAGCAAAAGGCAATGATTTATTTCAATTAATGTTAAGGTATTCAGCGATAGGCAATTGTTCATTTTAATTAATGCTTAGGTATTCAGTGAATTAGTCTGGTTTTCTCTGTATTTACCTTAAGTCCAGAAAATCTGGCAAAATTATTCAGTATGTTTACAACTGTGTACTAGATTTCTCAGATCCATCTAGTATTAGTATCGTCTGCAAATTATGATAGAATATGTTCTATATTGCCCATCTTTATACCCTTCACCTTTTGTTCACTTCTAATTTGTACAGCTAGTATTTCAGCACATAGTATGAATATCAATGGTGACACTGGGTCCCCCTGACGGCAGCCTCTAGTAACAGGGTAAAACTAGATTAGCGTTTGCGGGATACCGCAAAAGCAGAGCAGCCCCGGAACTTGGGGTTTCGCCTTACCCTGTTCCGCCTTTTACAGGCCTCACCAAATTGGGAATTTTCTCATGACCTTAACCTTTGATACTCAAGGTCACACAATCAATGAACACATTTCATTGAGTATAACATTATTGTAATGAAATAAAGTGTTAAAAATTAAATTAATCCATTTTCTCCATATATGTTGACCTTGCTGTGACCTTGACCTTCGACAGTTAGTACCCAAAACTTTTTGAAAATTTTGAACTTCTCAAGAGATAATATATACAAAATCTAAACTTCATAGCACAAAAACTTTTCAAGTTATTGTGTTTACAAGGAATTGCAATAACTCATATCTCATGACCTTGACCTTTGACCTTCAGATCACACAATAATTGAACACTTTTTATTGAGTATAACAATCATGTATTGATTAAAAGTGATCATAGTTAAAATTAAGCATTTCGCTAAACCATGCTTACATCATGACCTTGTTGTGACCTTGACCTTTGACGGATTGTAGCCGAAACCTTTTCAATTTTTTTTACTTTTCCAAGGATGATATATACCAAGTAAGAGCTTCGTAGCACAAAAACTTTTCAGGTTACCGTGTTTACAAAGGATTTTGCGGTGATTTTATAACTCGTGACCTTGACCTTTGAACTTGAAAGTGAACATGTCATAATGATTCCCTGGAAGTATTAACATTAAGACATGTTCATGAGTTCTGAAAAGCTAAATGGGATAAAGTTATACCCAAATTTAGTGCATTTTGTAATAACTCATATCTCATGACCTTGACCTTTGACCTTCAAGGTCACACAATCATTGAACACTTTTTATTGAGTATAACAATCATGTATTGATTAAAAGTGTTCATAGTTAAAATAAAGCATTTTCGCTAAAACATGCGTACGTTATGACCTTGCTGTGACCTTGACCTTTGACGGATTGTAGCCAAAACCTTTTCAAATTGTTTTACTTTTCCAAGGATGATATATACCAAGTTAGAGCTTCATAGCACAAAAACTTTTCAAGTTATCGCGTTTACAAGGAATTCTTAGAGTGAATACATATCTCGTGACCTTGACCTTTGACCTTGAAAGTGAACGTGTCAAAATCGTTCCCCCGAGGTATGAGTAGTAAGGTATGAATAAGAGTTCTGGAAAGCTTAGTGGAAAAAAGTTATAGCTAGTAGTATTAGTGCGGCGGCGGCTGCGGCGGCGATGGAAACTTCACAAAAACTGATAGCAGCCCCGTCCTTAGACGGAGCAGCTAAAAAGCTAGCTAAGCCATTTACTAAAACACTTCATTCTATTTCATTTTATCCAAGCCTGAATGTTGGGTCCAAAATTAAAGAATCCAGTTCTTTAATCATAAATTGTCTATCTACAGAATCAAACGCTTTTTCAAAGTCAATAAGCAGTAACAAGCCAGGAATTTTGTAAGTTTCTGTGTAATCCATCACATCATAAATAAGTCTTGTGACTTTTCCAATGTATCTACCTGGGACAAACCCCTTTCGATCGGAGAAGAAAGAAACTGTTCTAATAAAAAAACTAAATCATACCAACTTTATGTTCATTGTGAGGCATAATTCGACTTTACTGACAAAATTAAAATCAAACAAATGAATTTCTGTATTATGTATTTGGATCTCCAAGATCAATTTGATCATATTTAAACAAACATATTTTCAAAGTTGTTCTTCATGACACACAAACATATGATTTTGTATCTCCATAACAAATTTGATCAAAATGTGATGATTAGTTTAGTTTTGAGATAGACAGGACTTGTAACAGATTTCCAACAGAGTCCTCATTTTTGGCCAAAAAAGGCAAAATTTTATAAAAATATTTTCAAAATTGTTCTCCATGACGCACCTTCATATGATTATGTATCTCCATATCAAATTTTATCAATATGTAATGATTAGTTTAGAAGTTATGAGCCGGACAGGACTTGTAACAGTTTTCCAACAGAGTCCTCATTTTTTGCCAATAAAGGCAAAATTTTATAAAAATATTTTCAAAATTGTTCTCCATGACACACCTTCATATGATTATGTATCTCCATATCAAATTTTATCAATATGTAATGATTAGTTTAGAAGTTATGAGCCGGAGAGGACTTGTTATGAGCCGGAGAGGACTTGTAACCGTTTTCCAACAGAGTCTTCATTTTTCGCAAAAAAGGCAAAATTTTATAAAAATATTTTCAAAATTGTTCTTCATAACACACCTTCAGATTATTATGTATCTTCATATCAAATTTTATCAATATGTGATGATTAGTTTAGAAGTTGTGAGTCGGACGGGACTTGTAACAGATTACTTACAAAATTTACCACTTTTTCTCCAAAATCCTAATATTTTATGTAGATTTTCAGAAAATTGTTTCTCATGACACATTATTACATGTTTCTTCATGTCCACATCAAATTTGAATTGAAATGGTTGATTAGTTAGAAAGTTATGAGCCGGACACAAAGTGTAACAGACGGACGGACGGACAGACGGTACCCATTTTAATACCCCCCGCAACTTCGTTGTTGCGGGGGATAAAAATGACAGAACCACCATAACAGAAAGTGAACAATTACTTGAAGAAACAAAACTTTTTTACGAAAGATTATACACTACACAAGAACAAACTGATATCAATCTTAAAGAATTATTTAAAAATGAAAAAATACCAGTCTTAAACGAACAAGAAAAATGTGACCTTGGAAAATTAAAATTGAGCGAACTATCGTATGCACTTAAGAAGATGAAAAAAGAAAAAATAGAGCCATTGGCTCTGTAGCTCATCAGGCATCATATTAACTTTGCTTTATACAGGCCAGATGAGCTAAAAATGAAACTGATGTTATCTATTGCAAGAAAACCTATAAAAAAATTACAAAACAAATGTAACGATTTCGGAATAAATTTCCTTACCCAAATGATTTATTATTATTCAACACTTTCTAGATCTCCAATATTAGACAGTGAAAGAAGTCCACACTGAAATATCCAAGGAGAAATAAATTTGCCATAGACTGTCATCTAATGGAGAAAAAATGGTTTTTAAGATTGTGATCCCTGTGACCCTATTTGGGGTCATGGAGTCACAAAACCTACAGTTTAAGATCCCAATTGGCCAAGGAGTCTACATGCAGTCTTTCAGCTCAATAGACCTTTTGGAACTGAAGATGATCATGAAAATAAGTTCATAAGGTTGTGACCCCTGTGACCCTAATTGGGGTCATGGGGTCGCGAAATCTACAATTTAGAATCCCCATTGGCCAAGGAGTCTGCACATATAATTTCAGCTCTCTAGACCTTATGGAACTTGAGAAGAAGATGAAAATAGGTTTTTAAGGTTGTGACCCCTGTGACCCTATTTGTGGTCACAGGGTCACCAAAGTTACAAATTAGAATCCCCATTGGCCAAGGAGTCTGCACATATCATTTTCAACTCTCTAGTCCTTTTGGAACTGGAGAAGAAGATGAAAATAGGTTTTTAAGGTTGTGACCCCTGTGACCCTATTTGTGGTCACAGGGTCACCAAAGTTACAAATTAGAATCCCCATTGGCCAAGGAGTCTGCACATATCATTTTCAACTCTCTAGTCCTTTTAGAACTGGAGAAGAAGATGAAAATAGGTTTTTATGGTTGTGACCCCTGTGACCCTATTTGGGGCCATGGGGTCACGAAATCTACAATTAAGAATCCCCATTGGACAAGGAGTCTGCACATATCATTTTTAACTCTCTAGTCCTTTTAGAACTGGAGAAGAAGATGAAAATAGGTTTTTAAAGTTGTGACCCATGTGACCCTATTTGGGGTCACAGGGTCACCAAAGTAACAAATTAGAATCCTCATTGTCCAAGGAGTCTGCACATATCATTTTTAACTCTCTACTCCTTTTGGAACTGGAGAAGAAGATGAAAATAGGTTGTTAAGGTTGTGACCCCTGTGACCCTATTTGTGGTCACAGGGTCACCAAAGTAACAAATTAGAATCCCCATTGTCCAAGGAGTCTGCACATATCATTTTTAACTCTCTAGTCCTTTTGGAACTGAAGAAGAAGATGAAAATAGGTTTTTAAGGTTGTGACCCCTTTGACCCTATTTGGGGTCACAGGGTCACCAAAGTTACAAATTAGAATCCTCATTGTCCAAGGAGTCTGCACATATCATTTTTAACTCTCTACTCCTTTTGGAACTGAAGAAGAAGATGAAAATAGGTTTTTAAGGTTGTGACCCCTGTGACCCTATTTGTGGTCACAGGGTCACCAAAGTAACAAATTGAATCCCCATTGTCCAAGGAGTCTGCACATATCATTTTTAACTCTCTAGTCCTTTTGGAACTGGAGAAGAAGATGAAAATAGGTTGTTAAGGTTGTGACCCCTGTGACCCTATTTGTGGTCACAGGGTCACCAAAGTAACAAATTGAATCCCCATTGTCCAAGGAGTCTGCACATATCATTTTTAACTCTCTAGTCCTTTTGGAACTGGAGAAGAAGATGAAAATAGGTTTATGAAGTTGTGACCAAGGGTCACCAAAGTTACAAATTAGAATCTCCATATGCTAAGGTACCTGTACACAAAATTTCAGCTCTCTAGTGTGTATGGTTCATGAGGAGAAGTCGAAAGTGTCAAAAGTTTACGGACGGACGACCATATGGCCATGCCATAAGCCCATCTGGACTTTCAGTCCTGATGAGCTAAAAAGTCCAGGGCCTGATGGCTTCACAACGGAATTTCTTAAATTCTTCTGGAGAGATCTAGGGGAATTCCTCCTTAATTCGCTTAACTTTGGCTATGAAAATGGCAATTTGTCAATTTCTCAGAAACAAGGATTGATAGACTTATTAGCTGTTGGAATGCAGGTTAAGAATTTTTTGAAAAACTGGCGCCCAATCTTTCTTCTTAATACTTCATAATAAAATTGGTGCCGCCGCAATTGCAAACAGAATTAAAAAGATACTACCTAGCATCATAAATGAAGATCAAAACGGTTTCGTCACAGGAAGATATATTGGCGAGGTAACACGACTTATCTATGATCTAATGGAATATACTGAAACTTGTCAGATACCAGGCTTACTGCTTCTAATTGATTTTGAAAAAGCCTTCGATTCAGTAGAGAGAAATTAACTCAGTAAAGTCTTAAAGTTCCTTAATTTTGGACCAAGTATTACACAGTGGATAGAAACATTCTATAATGATATTGAATCGAGAGTCTTGGTTAATGGATTCGCGTCTAATCCTTTTAAAACAAGTATTTGTCACAAAGGTGACAAGATCCCCCCCCGCAAATTGATGTTAACAACTAGATTAGCGTTTGCGGGATACCGCAAAAGCAGAGCAGCCCCGGAACTTTGGGTTTCGCCTTACCCTGTTCCGTCTTTTACAGGCCTCACCAAATTGGAAATTTTCACGTGACCTTGACCTTTGACACTCAAGGTCACACAATCAATGAACACATTTCATTGAGTATAACATTATTGTAATGAAATAAAGTGTTAAAAATTAAATTAATCCATTTTCTCCATATATGTTGACCTTGCTGTGACCTTGACCTTCGACAGTTAGTACCCAAAACTTTTTGAAAATGTTGTACTTCTCAAGAGATAATATGTACAAAATCTAAACTTCATAGCACAAAAACTTTTCAAGTTATTGTGTTTACAAGGAATTGCAATAACTCATATCTCATGACCTTGACCTTTGACCTTCAGATCACACAATAATTGAACACTTTTTATTGAGTATAACAATCATGTATTGATTAAAAGTGTTCATAGTTAAAATTAAGCATTTTCGCTAAACCATGCTTAAGTCATGACCTTGCTGTGACCTTGACCTTTGACAGATTGTAGCCGAAACCTTTTCAAATATTTTTACTTTTCCAAGGATGATATATACCAAGTTAGAGCTTCATAGCACAAAAACTTTTCAAGTTACCGTGTTTACAAAGAATTTTGTGGTGATTTTATAACTCGTGACCTTGACCTTTGAACTTGACAGTGAACATGTCATAATTATTCCCTGGAAGTATTAACATTTAGACATGTTCATGAGTTCTGAAAAGCTAAATGGGATAAAGTTATACCCCAATTTAGTGCATTTTGTAATAACTCATATCTCATGACCTTGACCTGTGACTTTCAAGGTCACACAATCATTGAACACTTTTTATTGAGTATAACAATCATGTATTGATTAAAAGTGTTCATAGTTAAAATAAAGCATTTTCGCTAAAATATGCTTATGTCATGACCTTGCTGTGACCTTGACCTTTGACGGATTGTAGCCAAAACCTTTTCAAAAATTTTTACTTTTCCAAGGATGATATTGTGGTGCGGCCCGGACGACACTCCGAATGATGCACGTGCATACAGCCCTGTGACGAGTTCCGGTTTTCCGGCTGTTACCGAGGACAGTTTTGATGTAGCGAGCCAAGGAAACACACGTGTGTGTCCTCGCTCGCAACCTACAGTATTGTATTCAAATAAACCCTAAGTTTCTTATAGAAGTCTTGTCGTTTCATATCCGCGGGTACAACATTGGCGTCGTCGGCAACTTGGAGATTTTCTGAACTGTTGGTGAGTATAATTTATATTTACCTCGCGTTGTTTTCTCGCATTTTGAGTAGGCACGTGGTTCGGAAATTGCCGGGGGGCCGCCGCAGGTCACGAAACGCACGTGCTTTTCATGCCGTATTTAACTCCGTGGAAATAAAAATAAAAATATTTTTGTGTTGTTCTCTTTCAATATTATTATTGCCCAATTGTTTGAATATTATTGTGAGGGAGTATTTTGTATATTTTTGAATTTTGTAGTTTATGAAAATGTATTTAGTTTAGGGAATTAGTTAGGGAATATTCCGGAACTTCTGGAATATTGTAGTTTTTGGAGAGGTAGTTAGTTTAGGGAAATAGTTAGGGCTTTGTGTTAGGTTAATTGTAGTTGTAGTTTTTGATAAAATTTCAAACATGGATGGTTCTATCAATATTAATACTGCCGATGTCGGGCAGTTACAGTGTCTGAAAGGAATAGGTTCGGGTCGTGCTAAGGCAATTGTCAATGAGCGTGAATTGAGTGGAGGGTTACTCACCGAAGATAAAGCTAGACAAATTCATGATATTCCTGCCTCGATTTGGGATTCTCTGATGGAACAAAAACTGATTTCTTTTGTCATTCCAAGCACAGTGACGTCCTCAGAAATGCAGGTTCAGGACAGTGAATTGGCACGTGTGCTACAGAGATTGGGTCAACTGGACAGTGTTGTGGATTCAATGCAAAAGGAAATTGTCTTCTGCAGGAGTGAAATGGACGCAAAGGATAGGCGCATTGAACATTTGGAGAGGCGGACATCGGTTGGGTACGATCAACTAGACCCTAGATTTACATCCCCCTATAAGGCAGATGATACTGTAGGGGCCCCAATTAGCTGTCTTGTTGACAACCTTGCACCTTCAGGGATATATGGTAGGGGGAAGCCGACACTTCATTCCCAAACTGATAATTCTCTGCATCAAGGTGGTGCCAGAGACAATCGCCAAGTAGACTCTCATGCATCTTTTGCCAGCAATAGGGTTTCAGAAGTTGGTCATTCTAGTCAACACACAGCAACACATACAAGGACCCCACCTGTTAGGTTAGGGACTTATGATGGTAAATCAGAGTGGAAACCCTTCGAAATTCAATTCGAAAGAATGGCTTCTCGTTGTCAATGGGATATAGATCAGAAACTAGATCTTCTTGTTGAATCACTACAGGGCAAGGCTTTGAAATTTTTTAGCACAATGTCTCCAGCAGTTCAAAACAATTATCATGGTCTCTTGGTTAAACTTAGGGCTCGTTTTGGACGCACTGATCTTCCACATACAATAAGAAGGGAAATTATGGGGTTGAAGCAATCCTCTGACGAATCAATTGATGAGTTTGCAGAAAAGGTCCAGGAACTTGTAGTTGCAGGGTATCCTGATGCTCCAGATCATGTTTGGGAGACAGTGGCAATAGATACATTTCTTAAGGGGTGTTCAAATAAAGAAGCAGCATTATCAGCAATGGATAAAATCCCAGATACTCTAGATAAGGCACTGCAAATGGTGAAAACATCCTCTAATAATCTTCGAATAATTCTTGGTTCAAGGAGGGCAGATGTTCGGAAGTTTCATTTCACTGACGAGGGCAATTCTGAGTTTCTGGTTAGGTCTGTAGAAACTGAGAAAGGCGTTGCTGGGGATCAGGAATTTTGGAAGAAATGCTTTTCAGAACTCTCAAACGAAAATGCCAAAACTAGGGCTTGTCTTGTAGAAATTTCTCAGACACTGAAACATGTAATGCAGACACTAACCGAACGGAGGTCGAGATCTCAGAGCCCAGTGACACAAAGAAACTGTTACAATTGTGGGGAGGGGGGTCATTTTGCAAGAGAGTGCCCTAGTAAAACAAGGGCTAGATCACCTTCACCAGCAGCAAAATCTTTAAACAAGTAGAGGTTGGGAAAGATGGCCCGTCCCCAACCTGTGTATCTAGTAGGGGCCCAAGGGAAAATTGTAGAATTGATTGGTGTAGGGATTCAGTGGAATCGGATTCTCTGATTCCTCTGAAACCGCTTCTGCTGTCAAACGGTTCTTGTTCAGAGGCTAGTGTAAGGGAAATCACGTTGTATGAGCAAAGTGAAGATGGTGGAAGGAATCAGAATCTAGTTATCCCAGTTCTGTGTGGTAGTTTGTCATGTCAGGCTCTGGTGGACACTGCAGCTCAGGTCACGGTGGTCAGTGAGGAAGTAGTGAAGAAGCTTGGTATTTCTCTAGATCTGTCAGAACACATCGTCCTGAAAGGGGTTGATAAAAGCAGTAGTGTAAATGGATGGTGGCTCAGGGATTATCCAATGATGATAGGAACTCAACTTTTCAAATGGGATGTGGTAGTTGCTGCTATTTCAGACTCAATCATTCTAGGTCTAGATTTCCTAAGGAATAAGCATGCAGTCATTCACCTAGACAATTTGTCAGTTGTTTTGAATGGTGAAATGGTTGAGGCAGCGCTATTGAAATCTGCTGTTGGTGTCAGCAAAGTAGCTCGGGTCAAACTTTTGAAAAAGATTGTTGTTCCACCAAACTCAATGAAAACTGTTGAGGCATCACTCAACGGTGTGGGTGATTACCTAGTACAACCATCAAAAAACCTTAACGGTCTGTTGTCCCCTTTTGCCATTGTTCGAGGACCGGGGACAGTGCCAGTTGTTTTGAGAAACCATTCTAATAGTCCTGTTTCCCTTGGTAAAAGTTGTGAACTTGGCATGGCCACAGAAATTGAGCAGGTCCTTGATGATGATACCACACTCTCTGAGTTTGACAATGCTAGGATTCGGGTCACAGAAGTTGTTGATAGTTCTGAAGCAACTGTTCCTAATCATCTGCAGGCTTTGTTTGATAGATCTTCAGAGGGTCTTTCAAGTGAGGAAGGCGAGAGTTTAGCTAATATGCTCATCGAGTTTCAGGATGTATTTTCCAAAGATGAGTGGGATCTTGGTTGCTGTTCAGTTGTTGAGCATAAGATTGATATTGGGAATGCTAAGCCAATTAGACAACGGATGAGAAGGACCCCACTTGGTTTTGAATCAGAGGAAAGGCAACATTTGAAAACTTTACTTGACAAGGGAATAATTCAACCGTCAGTCTCTGAATGGGCGTCGCCCCCAGTCCTGGTAAGGAAAACAGATGGTAATCTTAGGTACTGCCAGGATTTTAGATTGGTGAATGCCTGCTCTTCGAAAGACGCCTACCCTCTTCCGAACATAGATACTTGTCTCGACACACTTGGAGGTTCATTATTTATGAGTACTTTGGATTTGGTGTCAGGGTATCACCAGATTGTCATGGCTGAAGGCGATAGAGACAAAACTGCTTTTATAACAAAGTATGGTCTCTTTGAATATGTGAGAATGCCTTTCGGGCTCTGTAACGCGCCAGCAACGTTTCAGAGAGCTATGGAATTGGTATTGCAAGGGCTGACGTGGGAAGAATGTTTGGCTTATTTGGACGATATCATTGTTTGGGGTACAAGTTTTGAGGGACATCTGTCCAACCTTAGAGCAGTTTTGTGTAGGTTTAGACAATTCAACCTTAAGCTCAAGCCGTCAAAATGCTACTTACTCCAGACAGAGGTGAAGTTCTTGGGCAAAATCATCAGCAGGGAGGGTATTTCAGTCAACCCAACAAGTGTGGACACCGTGATGGCCTGGCCACAGCCAACCAACAAGAAGCAGCTGGAATCTTTCCTTGGGTATGTCAATTATCACCGAGAACACATTCAGGGATATGCAGGTATTGCAGTACCTTTGCACTACCTTACAAAGAAAAATGTACCATATGTCTGGCAACAAGATCAGGAGGAGGCATTTCAAAAGTTAAGATCGGCTTTGGCTGCTTCGGCTGTGCTGGGGTATCCAAATTCTTCAGATGCTATTATACTCGATACAGATGCTTCAAATCAGGCAATAGGAGCTGAGCTTGTCCAGATACAAGATGGTCAGGAGAGAACGATCGGATTTGCAAGTAAGGTTCTCACTCCAGCCCAAAGACGCTATTGCACAACCCGGAAAGAACTTTTAGCTGTTGTAACTTTCACAAGACACTTCAGGACATATCTACTTGGGAGGCCTTTTGTGGTAAGGACTGACCACAACAGTCTGACCTGGTTGATGAAATTCAAACACATCGAGGGGCAGTTGGCCAGATGGATGGAAGAGCTGGCACAGTTTGATATGAAGATTCAACATCGTTCGGGCAAGAAGCATAGCAATGCTGACGGGTTGTCAAGGCAACCAGATGAATTTCCATTTTGCGATTGCTACACTGCTGGTTGTAAGTTGACAGACTTGCCATGTGGGGGATGTCATTTTTGCACAAGAGCTCACAACCAATGGTCAAGATTCGGGGAGGATGTCGATGATGTTGTCCCTTTGGCAGTGAGGCAAGTTGAGGTTGACCCAGTCGCAATGGATGAAATACAGGAATTATCGAACTGGATGCCCAGTTATACACTGGAAGACCTTGACAAATTGCAAACAGACGATGAAGGTCTCAGGAAAGTCAAGAAGTGGTTAGGTGATAATTGTCAACCGTCACAACAGGAACTCAGTCTGTCAGGTAAAACGGCCAAATCTCTTTGGTTATGCAGATCGCAGTTGTCGTTACAACATGGGGTACTTTGGTATAGGTGGGAAGAACTTACTTCAAAACATTGGTTGTTAGTAGTCCCGAGGGCATTGATACCGGAGGTTCTGGAACAATGTCATGATACAAAATCTGCGGGACATCTTGGGTTAAAGAAAACATTGTCAGGTCTTAAACAAAGATTTTACTGGCCTGGTATGTCTTCTGAATGTGATCAATATGTTTTGTCATGTTCTACATGTAACAGCGCTAAGGGAGCTAATGTGAAGCCAAAAGCATCTCTCCGCCAATACCACTCAGGGTCACCAATGGAGCGGGTTCACATTGATATTTTGGGTCCATTGCCGGAGACAAAGGCAGGGAACAAGTACATTTTGATGATCATTGATCAATTTACTAAATGGTTAGAATGTATTCCCTTACCTGATCAGAGTGCTGAGACCATCGCCAAGGCTATTGTAGATGGATTCATATCTCGGTTCGGTTGCCCATTACAAATCCACACCGATCAAGGTAGGAATTTTGATGGTCATTTGTTTAAAGCTGTATGTTCCCTGCTGGAAATAACAAAGACGAGAACGACACCGTACCACCCCAGCTCAAATGGACAAGTTGAACGATACAACAGAATCATTTTACAGATGATCAGATGTTTTATTGATGGCAAGCAACACAACTGGGATACAAATCTTCAACAGTTGGTTGGGGCAGTACGAGCAACAAAGAGTAGACAGACTGGATTTACGCCAAATAAGCTTATGCTTGGAAAAGAGGTGTCACTTCCATTAGATGTCATGTTTGGCCTGGCAGAGGTGAACAAGAGGGATCTGGATCAGTATTCGTTTATCTCTCATTTAGATAAAACCCTGAGAGAAGCACATCAGCTTGCCAGGGCAAATATTGGTGGTGCTCAACACCGCCAAAAGAAAGATTATGACATTGGATTAAAACAACAATCCTACGAGACGGGCGACCTCACCTATGTGCTGGACTCCTCAACCAAGATTGGAATCAGTAAGAAACTCAAGTCGCCCTGGAAGGGCCCTTACTTGGTCACGGAGTGCCTCTCCCCTGTGCTCTACCGACTTCAGGGACGAAAGAGGTCATTTGTGATACATCATGATCGGATGAAGATGTGTCGTGACCGTACAGTTCCTTTGTGGCTTCAACGCTTGCGTCATCAGATGGATCCGGTAAACCAGGAGGGGGTGGGAGACAGCCATCTGATTGCAGAGACTGAGCTCAGCGCTGGACCTTGTTTGATAGATGAGGTCAACCGAGCAACGGTGGGGAAAAGACTCCGCAAACGACCGATCTGGATGAAGGATTATGTATCTTGAGCCTGGGATAAGTATTTTCAAAAATTGTATATAATACTAGTATGTATATATGTCATGGATAATCTTTTGAGTATATAACAATACACATAATAATATTTAAATAATGAACCTTCATGTTTTATATGGTTGAAGTGTTGATCAATTTGTATCCTTTCAGCTATGGAGGAAGAACAGTTCATTCCTGACTATGATGAGTCTGGGATTGATGAGGAAGACAGGGCTGTTGAAGCAGGTCCAGTGGCTAGGAGAGGATCCACCAAACGGAAGAAAGGAAATGTGTGCTCTCTGTGCGGTGGCAAGTTCACCCACCTACATCGCCACGCTCTACAAACACACCTTCCCTGGTTCTTCCAGCCAACCACGTCCTGCTGGACCTGCAAGGAACAGTTTTGTCAACTCAACTTTATAATGAGGCACCTACATTCAGAACATGGGGATACCTATGATCAGGCATCATTTACGGAGGAACAGCAGCTGAAGATGTGGGTTGGTCTGATGGTCTCCTTCTTCGTTAATTTAAGGACAAGTCTCTGCTTCCAGACACAATCTGCCATGCTGAAAGAAGTGAGGCCACTTGACCCGAATGTTCATCACCCTCTTAAGGACATCTTGAAGTCTGCAATTGACATTGGGGAGCATGGTGAATTACTCCATTGGCGAACGGTGGTGTTCCTCTTAGAGCAGCTCTCCCCGGAAGCCAGAGAGGGGGTGATTAAAGAAGAATCAGGGGTCAGCCAGGTGTCCAGCTCAACCGAAAGGAAAGTAATGTCTGACAGCCATTTCCACTTGGACGTGCTGCTTCAGCGGACCGGCTGCGCTGGTCTTGCTGAGGTGGCACCCAAGGGGAGTGATACTAGTCTCACATTGGCTGTGGCAAACTATTGTTGGCCCAAACATTGGCCAGCAATCACCCGGATGAAGGATGACATTGTCCGGTTTTCCGTGGGAATCCATCCCAAAGCGGCAACACTTGTCAAGGACAGAAGTTTGTTTCACCAGCTTCAAAAGTATGCCAGTTCTGGAAGACTATCTGCCATTGGAGAATGCGGCCTAGATTCCACCCAGCAGGATGATGATGCTTACCTTGACCATCAACAGTATGTCTTGGAACAACAATTACACATAGCAAGGGACCAAAATTTGCCAGTTGTCATCCATTGTCGGGGACCAAAACAATTGGCGGATCGTTGCCTTTCCGTTCTGCAGCGCAACCTCGACAAGGTACATAAAGTACATCTCCATTGTTTCTCTGGGGATATTGGTCAAGTCCATCAGTGGACCAGTGCTTTTCCAAGAATGCTCCTGGGCATCTCACCCCTCATTTTCAGGCCCCAGGTACGTGATGCTCTGGTGACAGTTGTGAGATCGGTGCCACTGAGCCAGGTAATCTTAGAGACAGACTCCCCCTACCTGGCACCCTCACCATACCACATTCCCAAGGTGGCGACCGAGGTTGCCCGACAGAACAACATCCCGATGTCAATCGTCCTGCAGTCAACAACGAGGAACACGGACGAATTCTACAAGATGGGGAGGAATGTGGTGCGGCCCGGACGACACTCCGAATGATGCACGTGCATACAGCCCTGTGACGAGTTCCGGTTTTCCGGCTGTTACCGAGGACAGTTTTGATGTAGCGAGCCAAGGAAACACACGTGTGTGTCCTCGCTCGCAACCTACAGTATTGTATTCAAATAAACCCTAAGTTTCTTATAGAAGTCTTGTCGTTTCATATCCGCGGGTACAACAATATATACCAAGTTAGAGCTTCATAGCACAAAAACTTTTCAAGTTATCGCGTTTACAAGGAATTCTTAGAGTGAATACATATCTCGTGACCTTGACCTTTGACCTTGAAAGTGGCGGCGGCGGCGGCGATGGAAACTTCACAAAAACTGATAGCAGCCCCGTCCTTAGACGGGGCTGCTAACAAGAAGCGGGACGGACGTACGGACGGACGTACAGAGCTGAATACTATGTCCCCCGTGAAGACTCAAGGTTAATGGGTTCATGAGATATGGCCCTAACGCCATTTTCAAAACTGGTCAAAGTCTCGCTGTGACCTTGAAAATGACGTCAAGGTCACCAAAAACTTTTCAAGACTGCGTATTCCTCAAATGAAGACTGGTACCAAGTTTGAAGATTCTAGGTTGAGCGGTTCTTTAGATATCGCGCTAACAACATTTTCAAAACTGGTCAAAGTCTCGCTGTGACCTTGAAAATGAGGTCAAGGTCACCAAAAGCTTTTCAGGTCTGCGTATTCCCCAGATGAAGACTGGTACCAAGTTTGAAGATACTAGGTTGAGCGGTTCATTAGATATCGCGCTAACAACATTTTCAAAACTGGTCAAAGTCTCGCTGTGACCTTGAAAATGAGGTCAAGGTCACCAAAAGCTTTTCAGGTCTGCGTATTCCCCAGATGAAGACTGGTACCAAGTTCGAAGATTCTAGGTTGAGCAGTTCATTAGATATCGCGCTAACAAGAAGCGGGACGGACGGACGGACGGCTAAATGCGCGGCGGGGGATAATAAGTCGGGGATGACGCCAGGGAGACCCTATAGCGCCGGACATTTTCTGCAATGTGTCGAAATCTTGGGTATCATGATACGAAACAACAAAAACATAAAAGAAATTAAACTTGGAAATATAGAATATCTTCTTTCACAGTTTGCAGACGATACAACTCTTACACTAGATGGATCGGAAAAAAGCCTTTACTCAGCGTTAAATACTCTAGATTTTGTTGCCCGTTTTTCAGGATTGAAAGTGAATGTAGATAAAACTAAACTTATTTGGATATGTTTCAAATAGAGAACACGTTACAAGATGTGTAAAGAATGGAATTTCAACTGGTCACAAACAAACTTTACTCTTTTAGGTTTGATATTGATCTAGAACAAATAGTGAAAAAAACTACAATGAAAAGCTATGTCAAATTGAAAGGCAAATGAATATTTAGGTCAGCTCGTACCTTAACTCCATTTGGAAGAAACACGGTGCTTAAATCACTTTTATTACCAAAGGTTAACCACCTTTTCTCATCTTTACCAAACCAGAAAAAATGCGTTATTGAAAGATTGCAGAAAAAATGTTTTAATTTCATATTAGTCCTGGGGCTGAGGGGGGTCCTGTGTGCAAAAATATGTCCCCGAAGTTTGACTCTTGATTCCTGTAGGACACCCTTAGGAGATCGAAGAAAACTTGGGTAGACATTCCAAATGTGGGGCAGGAAGCTGTAATTCAAGATGGCGTCCAAGATGGCCACCGTATCCTTATAAACCATATAAATCAATCTGGATCTGTCCTAGAATGTTGAATTTGGTGTCTTTACCTAGGTTTTCGGGGTCAAGGTATCCAATGGAATCATTTTGAAGGTACAAAAAGTAACAGATAATGGTGAATTCCAAGATGGCCGTAAAAAAAAGCGCCAAATTCTTTCGGCCACCATATCATGGTTCCTAACTGACATAGGAGGGTAAACTTAGTGTCTTTTCTGGGGTTTAGGGGTCAGTGATTACGGTCAGAACATTTACTAAATGAATAATTGTTTAATTCAATACAGAGCATTTATTTTATCAGTATATTGATGTAGACGTGCCTAGAATGCATACATTTTCACCAACAATGGTGTATCTGAACACTTTTTGTTTATTTTAGTATCCTTGCAAGGTATATTGAATAACCCTTAAACATGTTTACATTGAAAAGTAATCAAATAACATCGCGACCACTACTTTACACACCTATACTTTTGTACCTGTAATACATTGCAAGGCTTCATAATATAATGTGATGTTGACCAATTCAGTTTGATTACTAGACTAGTAGAAACATTTGCATTCTATCATCTATTTATCATCTAACATCTTGAAAAGGCAATAGTTTGGCTGAAACGACGCAAATTGCTGCAACCTAACTTGATTCTTTGTCGAAGCACATTTATGTCAGGGTCCTAACTAACATAAGTTCGTTAGTTACATGAGCATTTTGCCTTTTTTCTGGGAACGATGTCTACTCTGTGATGATTTCAATCATGATAAGTTCCTATCAGTTAAGTTTCCAGGTTCTTGTGCAAGCATTAAGGGAATATGGCAAAGCTATCATGTATAAGAATCCACTGGATGTCAGGAGGAATGAAGATTATCACAGCCAAACAACTTCTATGTTCCTCTCCCTTGAGGTGTGTGAAGGCCTATCCTTCGCCTTTCCCGTAGTGCATTTCCGTACTTCATTTCAAACAAGTCAATCATAGCTCAATCAAAGTTTTGTTGAATGAAGCTTAATGCTTCAAGCTTGTTTTCGTTTTTAGAAGCAGTTTTGCAGAGTATTGCATGTTCTCTTTAAGCGACTTTATCTCCATCAACCATATCGCCTTAATACACCTTAGACGGTGTGGTCATCTTTGATCATGTTCAGCGTGGTGTACGTGTCTGAGTAAAAAAAATAAAGATAATTTCAAATCAAATTTCATCACCTTTTCGGTCATTGCTTTCATAGACATAACTTCACAATTTAGTTGACAATCCGTTGATGTGCGCTATATTGGTCTCTTCAATCATTAATCAAAGCCATTGCTTCCCGTCTTTGAGTATCCAGAGGATATATACTGGACATCCATTTGCAATAGTACATCCATCACACAGAATAAATTAACTAGCTGATCAAACAGCTTTGGACAGGAGTAGACATACATTTGCAAATTTGTAATCCTCAATCCTTAATAATCACTGGAAGAAATTAGTCAAGTTTATTTACATTTATGGAATTAGATCACCGTTTTAGAGCTTTAATTACTTTACAAGTACTCCGTTGCTAGGTGTAAATTGATTAAGGAATACATTCATGGTTGCCTTTTACATCATCATCATCGTCGGTAGTCCTGTTGGTCTCTGTTAGAAGTAAACTGCTACATGATAGATGAACAAATGTTCTTCTGGTCTTAAACCACCTCCAAATAATCTGAAATATTCTTGGTTCTTGGGCAACCCTATTTCATTTTATTTGTGTTTTCCTCTTTTGTACTGAACTGTCACATTAACTTTAACCCATCTATAAATCAGTCTAATACAAGCTCGTCTGTCAGAGATGTTTGCTTTATCTTCAATGAGTGTATTAAATCCTCTACAAAACTTTACTCAGTAAGTATTCTGAATCCCTTGAACTGTCCATCTTGATTGCTGGAGTGGATGTAATGTAGACTTTGCTTTTCTGTGTATGGAATATACCATAAGATTTGATAAAATTGATGTTCCATGGCTTCCAAGTGTATTAAATTGAACATCTCTTTAGGTATGCAAATAATACGACGTCCTTCTCTTACCATCTCAGTATGAGACCGACCATGATGCAACCAAGTAGCAACCGTGCCTTTTAGCAAATGTTAGGCAAATCCCTTCGAAATACAATTATAATTTAACTAAAACCATCCTCCTACATCAGCCTATAAGTCTCATATGGATGTGTTGTAGCATAACACAGAGACTTATACGCTTATGTAGCAGGATGAACTAGAACTAGTATTGACTGTCAATAGTAATTCTGAAATGGTTCATGAAGAAATAAGTGCATATGCAATCTTCGACTTTTAATTTAAAAAGCATGATCCCAACGTTAATTTCAACGATGTCTTCAGTATCTTTGGTGTTCAGAGTTTTTTTAGACTTTGAGGTCCTTCATGCGCCTTCGTTCAAAGTTTGTGGTACGAAATAGATATATGTAATAATAGAACGTCGGAGAATGTCGGTCATTTGTGTTGACTATCGATGCCACTAGGCTGTTTCACCTGTGTGGTACATCAACATAGTTATAGGCTACTCATCTGGAGGGACTGTACACAAATGAACAATGATACCTGGCAAAGCGAATGTTCAGACTAAATATCTGAGTCCAAACTCCCCATAAAAGCCACCAAGCGTACTCTCATAGCTCAAATATGAACCTTGATGTCAAACAGAATGGGTCATTATCACATTGTAATATGAAGGCTGGCGATGTGGTACTAGGTGCGGATGTACTTTTTTAAAGGAGCATTTCTCAGCAATAATTTTGTTGTAGTTTTATTACTATTGCATGTAAAACATGTTTGAAAAGTAATTTTACATAAATTGTAGGGATACTAAAGGCAAAAAATGTATGCATTCTAGGCACGTCTACATACCAATATACTGATAAAAATGGTACTTTGTATTGAATTAAACAATTAAGCATAATGAATGATCTGACCGTAATTACTGACCCCTAAAACCCCAGAAAGGACACTAAGTTTACTCTCCTATGTCAAGTAGGAACCATGATATGGTGGCCGAAAGGATTTGGCGCTTTGTTTGACGGCCATCTTGGAATTCACCATTATCTATTACCTTTTGTACCTTCAAAATGATTCCATTGGATTCATTGACCCCGAAAACCTAGGTAAAGACACCAAATTCAACATTCTAGGACAGATCCAGATTGATTTATATGGTTTATAAGGTTACGGCGGCCATCTTGGACGCCATCTTGAATTACAGCTTCCTGCCCCACATTTGGAATGTCTACCCAAGTTTTTTTCGTTCTCCTAAGGGTGTCCTACAGGAATCAAGAGTCAAACTTCGGGGACATACTTTTGCACACAGGACCCCCCCTCAGCCCCAGGACTATATGGAAAAACAAACCAGATAAGGTTAAAAGAGATGTTATGATGTTAAACCCAGAGCACGCAGGGATAAAAACTCCAAACATAAGAAAGATTATATCATCACAAAAATTAAAATGGATAAAAAGATTAAGCGGAAATGATCTTAAATGGACATATCTTTTTTTAACAATCAACTAAAGATCAAAACTCCCTTTTTACTATTGGATAGTAGCTTCATACAACTAGGTTGATCTCTTCTTCATCAAACCCGTTTTGGAAAGACATTCTTTTCGAATGGTCAGACTTCATATGTATGAGTAAAAAAGAAATTATAAGTGAAGAAGATTTACAATGTCAATCACTTTGGAACAACGACAATATTCTAATTGATAAACATCCATTTCTGTATTATGATTGGTATAAGAAAGGTGTTATATTTGTGAATGACTTACTTCATGATGAAGGAAGACTGTTAAAGAGACACATAGTATGTTGATAGAATCACATATGTCAAATTTTGAAATCGATGTATTAACATCGGGAACCACTAACTGTTACTGAAAATAACAAGTTTAAAGGTAAATCAGTACATTAGAGCGAAAATACGGCCATTCAAAGTCGGGATTTTGATCGAAAACCGGACAATGTGGCTCGAGTGGCGCGCGCAAATTCGCCAAACGTAATTTTGAAACCTTGTCATAAGCTGACAGGAAGATATATTCGATTCAATAATGTTTATTGGGTATTGTTACTAATAGGTTGATTATATGGATGCATTATTTCGAATATTAAAAGTATTTGAGATGTTTTCTTGATTTTTCCATAAAATCAAGCATTTTAGATACATTATGCATAAATAGATATATTTGCAAGTCCTGTGATGAGATATGAACTTCAATCAGCATATTAGATATTTTGTAGCTTATCAAAACCAAATAAAATTTTAAGGAAGATACTCTGTGTCACTTTAACATATGAAGAATTTTCCAATACGTTCTCTATCAAGACTAATTTTCTGACTTATGAATCGGTGAAAAGAGCTATAATTACATATATTCGATCCTTGAATATACAAAGTTTGAAAAGGAAGTTGCTTGATCCTATTTATCCTTTTAATATTTCAAAGATTGACACAATTATTGGGAGCAAAACACTATATGCCTCTCTATTAAATTCGAAATATCCGCTTGCCAAGTTATTCAAAATGGGAAAAAATTCTACAAATTGATCTCGAAGAGAACGATTGGAAAATTGTTAATATCATTGCCAATAAATGCTCGAAATGTACAGATTTAAAATGGTTGCAATTCAGAATTATACATAATATCCTTCCAACAAAACAGTTTCTTTATAAAATTGGATGTGAACCATCACCATTTATAATGTTCATTTTGTGAAATTGAAGTTGAAACAATTAATCACATTTTATGGGATTGTGAACCTATTTATAGATTATGGAACGAAATAGAATCATGGTTGAACTCAGTACGATTGAAACTTAAATTTACTAACAAAATAATCATTTTGGGAATGAAAGGAAAATACAATAATCCTGTAAATGCAATCATTTTACTCGTCAAACAATATATTTATAGATGCAGCATAAAGGGTTTTATACCCAAGTTAGAATACATAAAACGTGAAATTAGACGTTACTATGATATGTCAAGATATGTATTATTTTTGTCAACAGAATCTGAAGAAATGTTTTTTAAATATTGGTCAACATTACATTTACTACTTGGAAAATAAATCGACCACCTTCTGAATTTGTACATATCAACTATGAATGTATATATATATGTGAAACTATATATGTTAAATGTTTCTTTTGAACGATGTAAATGCCTGTATCACAAAATATGGGGAAAAAAATAAAATAAATTATTATATGATGTATTAAGAAGTGAAATTGGCCACCAATTTTTCAAAAACATTTTAGCTTTGGCTTTATTGGCTTTATTGGCTTTATTGGCTTTAGGCAAACATGTTATTAATCCTTGTCTTTGTGTTATAGATAATAAGCCATTATGAAATCAAAAGTTTAAAGCATTACTAAGATATTTGTTTAAGTCTTAACAAAAATTTTTTTAAGAATTCAGAAGTAAAACCATCAGGGCCTGGAGTTTTTTTCACTTTTCATTTTCTTTTCACCATTTTTATTCTCTAATTTCGTCAATGCTTTATTAAGGAAATTCCTATGCTCTAATATATTTAAAATATTTACTAGGTTTTTTTCCATGTTCTGCCCACTTAGCTCTTAATCTTACAAAAGCCCCTTGTGTTTCTACCTTGTGAATTTGTTCTATTTCTGGTTTGATTTTGTCAATATCATTCAAAAGTTTTATTTTTGCATCTTCACTATCTTCACCATCTAGATTTATCTCTAATTGTGCTAAATGAACAAAAAGGTTTTGTTTGTTATCTACTTGGTTTTTTTTCTTTTTAGTAGATGAATTATAGATAGTCATTCCTCTAATTTCTAGTAATAACATTTCGCATAGCATTTGAGAATCGATCATATAATCAGTTGAATCAATTTCTTGTCTTGGTTTTTTTTATTTGTTTAAAGAAGCTGATATTTTTTGTTTCACAATTTCAACATATTCCACATCATGAAAAAGGAAGTTATTGAATTTCCAGAAACCTTTTCCTCTATGTTATTCAGAATGTGATAAAGTAAGTGAAACAATTGAATGATCTGAATTGATACTAGGTTTAATATCTGCATCACACATTGAATTCATAAGATTATGGAATACGAGGAAATAGTTTAAACGTGCTTGTTTAATTGGTGTTGGCCAGGTCAATCTTCTTTCAGATGGATGTAACTCTCTCTAAGCATCTTTTAAGTCTAGAACTTCAATATTATCTATCAAAACTTGTCTTGCTTTAGGGTTATTTATATGTTTATAATTATAAGTGTCTTGTTTGCTATTCAAAACTAAATTCAAATCTCCACAAATTATTATCTTATCACTGTCTAGTTCTCCTACTTTTTCAATAATATTGCTATTGAAATCAGGTTCATCTTTATTTGGACCATAAATATTCAGGGTATCGTTAGATTCATATATTTTTACATAAACACCTATATAATTGCCATTTTCTGAATCCCTAAAAACTTTACATATTTCAAAGTCAAAATTTTTATTAAAGAAAATTGCAGTTCCCCTTGCATTACTTTTGAGGGGGCTAATGAGGCATTCTTTGTAAGCTGATTGCTGCTTTGTAATCTGTTCTTCTTCTAAAGTAAAGTGAACATCTTGGAGACAAAACATTTGGGCTTTTTTCTTTCTCAAAAATCTAAATACTTGTTTTCTTTTTCAGGTTGAACCTAAACCCCTACAATTCAATAATATTTTGAATTTTCCCCTCTTATCAATACCCATAAAACAATATAATAATGTGACAAAAATCGAATAAAATGATAAAGCATATAGAGTATTCAGTGAAGTTGAAAAAAGTGTATATATACATGGTCATAGTGATGATACTAGATAAAACACATTTGACATCTTGGGAGTTTTTATCAATAATATAATTTACAAGAAAAGTTAAAATAAGCAGGTTTGCCAAAATGACTTCCATATGTCAGCTCTTTAGTGTATCCACACGCTTATAAGTTCAAGCTCCTTTAATATTATTGTAAACCGTAAACTGGCGCATTACGTCGCCGAGTATCACGCTGTGATAGTGTGACACTCGTGGAATATGGACATATTCCACGAATATGTAACACGAGTTACAAGTAACAATGGGTGACTTCTCAGTTCTCTGTGATATTTGCCGCTCTCCGGAAGTTGTTCAATCATGGCGGAAGATTTTAAATTTACATACAAAATTGTAAGGCTAACTAACCGTCGCACTGTAATCATAAATGTATTGTTCAATGTAACACCCTTAATTGTTTACAATGCTTAATATAACTGCTTGTAGAGCCAAATGTATTTGTTGTATATATTTTATATATCTATTTAATTGTGATTTTGAAAGCTCTTTGAATGTAAAGCAAATTTCCCCGCGGGGATAATAAAGTTTATCTAAGTTTATCTTATCTTATCTTATCTTATCTTATCTTATCTATCTTATGTATTTTCACATTTCTTGTGTTCTGGTAACAGCCTTATATCCAACAAATTCACAATTCCAATTCAAATAAACAGATATAGTGCCAAAGACTTTGCACGAGAAATTATAAACATTATGTTTTCATTTGATGATAAAACACATTCTGGTGTAACAAAGACAATCTCGTATCCACAAGTCAATATTTTAGCGTTTAAAGCCACGAATAGTTAGATCAGTTTGTCCATATGAGTATCATCAAAGTTTTGAACATAATAAATTGTCCTGACACTACGTGTCAAAAGTTTCTTCCACAGATAGTCACTCTTTACTCAAGAAAGTCATAAACAACATAACATCCTTGACATTGTAGAAAAGGAAACTCCAAACACGGGTCCAAATAAAGTAAAGGCTCTGCACATTGTCTTTGAGTCACCGTAAGTAGAAACGAGTCCTTTCAACCGCTGTATGAAGCTTGACAGCAGCACATTCATAGGAATAATAACTTAGCAAGTCCTCCAAGTTGTATAAAAACAAAAGATCTACAAAACTTTATAACGGATAAGGGTTGATAGATAAACTCAAACTAAAACCGGTGTGTTGATACACAACACATGTATACATAGCAGTTGTAAGGGAATGCAATAATTAATGGTTTATGAAGGTGAGATTCAAAGAACCAACAAAAATAGAGCCATTGGCTCTGTAGCTCATCAGGCATCATATCAAGTTTGCTTTATACAGGCAAGATGAGCTAAAAATGAAACTGATGTTACCTATTACAAGAAAACCTATAAAAAAATTACAAAACAAATGTATTATTATTCAACACTTTCTAGATCGCCAATATCAGACAGTGAAAGAAGTCCACACTAAAATATCCAAGGAGAAATAAATTTGCCATAGACTGTCATCTAATGGAGAAAAATAGGTTTTTAAGATTGTGACCCCTGTGACCCTATTTGGGGTCATGGGGTCACAAAACCTACAGTTTAGAATCCCAATTGGCCAAGGAGTCTACATGCAGTCTTTCAGCTCAATAGACCTTTAGGAGCTAAAGATGATGATGAAAATAAGTTTTTAAGGTTGTGACCCCTGTGACCCTATTTGGGGTCATGGGGTCACGAAATCTATAATTTAGAATCCCCATTGGCCAAGGACACAGGGGGTACTCGACTGTACAGGTAAAGCGGAAGTTGCACCTCTGCAACGTCCAATTCCTCACTGTACAGTGAAAACAAAACAACCCCGACTCCACGTTCACGGTTAGTTCTAGTAATATTCACCTTCTGAGAGTTGAAACGTGTAAAATATGAAACTTTTAAGTATTTCTCTAAATATTTCTAAAGGCATAATTACGATAATGTTTCAGTTCTTGTCATACTTGCCCATTTCAAGTGACTGCCCGTTCGAAGCTAATGTAGCGATCGCGAAATTGACTGTTTAACTCATGTTTCGGACTATGTAGAGGTCATTTGATGATTGTTGTAACTTATAGAGTAAAATAATGCGTATTCAAAGGCCCATGTGGTGTATCAATGCTTATTTCATTACATTTAAAGAGAAACAAGACAAAATATAGACTGTACGCCCTGATGGACGTTGCACCTGCACTGTACGGGGAGTTACATATAATAACAGTTATACTGTACGGGGAGTTGGTATGTTATGATACATGTCCCCAATACATTAAGGTAGATTTATTTTACTTTTATCTTCTCCTCAGTAACGGTAGTACATACAGACGCATGCTATAGCTCATTTTAAAGCTGAGAGATTTTTTTTCACATAAATAGCTCATATCAAGTATCAATAATTTGTAGCGGTTTTTAAACTACAGCAGTTTCGATCTTTTGAAATAAAGGATTTTCATGCGTCACGTTCAAAGGGACACTACTCGGTAAGGAAATGTCAAGAATGAAATCTGTTTGATGCATTCTGTTCTTCAATGATAGTTCAACAAGTTCACTACATGTCATTATTATATAAAAGTTAATATTAAAGGAAATATGTTGACATAAAGAGATATTTTTATATTTTTCGGCGATTTTAACATTTTTCGAGGGTTATTTTACTTTGAGAATTTTAGTTTGAATTTTTACAGATAGAAATTTTATCGTTGATGTTTTTGTGAAGCAGATGTAATGAGTAGACAGAACAAAATATCAACATGTCAGGATAATTTGTTTTCTGTCCATGACCGGTCCTTGAATATTGCGATTTTTGGAAAATCCTCATTTTTGGCACATTTCAAAATTCCACAGTTTCTTTATTAAGTAAGATATCTTTAAATTGATTGCACTTTTACATGTGCTATTCCAAGCACAACCTTTGTTATGTTGCACATTATCATGAAAATGTTGATAATTAAGGAGCTAGAGGGACCAACATGAAGTAGGGGTCTAAAACTAATCAAATTTCAGTGTTTTCAACAAAGTTCCAAAGTTCATTACTCCACTACTATATAAGTAATCAAAACAAAACATACAACCTTTGTATGTGGATAAAGAAGACTAACATTGTATCTGATATACCTTATGAGTGAAATATCAATAGTTAAAGTGTTAGGTTTCATTACATTATACAGGGGTCAGTCAACTTTAAATTACAGCCTTTAATCACATGTATCTGGCAAACGGTGAAAGTCATAAGTCGCATTTTCATTCACTGCCCAAACAGAATTAAATGTGAGTTGACAGAATAAAATGATTCTTCTCAGACCAATGACATTAGATTATCTTCACCTTTCATTCATTTTTGTGAAAGAATTGTAACTGATTCATTTGCAACAAGTTATGTAATATAACATTGATGTTATTTATATTCAAGGAGATCATTAAAAAGTGTACTGTAATTGCTAATCGCTGTGATATCATTGCCCTTATAATAGTTTGAGTTTTGAATGTTCAGAATATCAAAATCAAATTATTTTATTTAACATATTTAACATTGTAATATGAATCTACAAACTGATTAGGCCTGCCAAAAACAAAATTAATGAAAGAAAACTATGAAGTTTTCTTTAAAAGAAAAAGCAAAATGTGCATGTTTTTAAAGTGAAAGATTGTTGTGATAAATTATTCCTTTCATGAAACTATTTTTCAATATTTTATCAAATTTGTGAATATTTTGCAAGGAGGGCACAAGCTGAGCCAGTATTATTTTTATTAATTACCCATGATTGTTCAAATACATGTTAAACTCCAAAGCTTTAAAATATCATATGTATATTTATATTGTGTATGAATTTATATTGATATCTTATATTTTTTGCAGTGAATAAATTTCCAAAGGAAGGATCAACCAAACTGCCTGTTCTGCAATTTCGATTTTACAAGCAAAACAAAGGTGAAGTTTGTGCTTGTTCAATTCTGTTGTTCTGTAAGTTTCTTTTGTGTCAGTAAAAATTCACAAACATATATATGTATTTATATTGCTGTCATTGTGATTTTATTAGCTGAATTTAACTAGGGATAAGAGTGTGATAAATACAACAAAATCTTTACAAATACTTGCAATATTTCTCAGGAGATATAACTCACTCTAATATTGAACACTGTTTGATGCATGGAGGGCCAACTGTCCAATTTTAAGAAAGCAATGATTTGATGAGAAAAACAGAAATTTCACAGTTGCACTAGAGGAATTTCATGAAATTAATTCACCAAATATCTTTCATAATTGGATTGGAATCACATTTTTTCTGTAAGTATTAATGGGTGCAGACATTTGTTGTAGAATTTTGTGAATAAATCAAACAAAACTCTTTATCATGATAATAGATATATGTTATAAAATGAGTTTGCACCAAACAGTTATAAAGAAAATTGTTACAATCATTTGCTGACAAAAAACAATTGTTGTATCCCAATATGCATGCCATACTATTGTTACAAAAGTGATTTTGAGACCACCTCCACCGGGATTCGAACCTGGGACCTCCGGGTTGAGAGTCCTGCACTCTACCTGTTGGTCAAACAGATATCCCTCAAGCTAAAGCCAGTAGGAATGCTTATATCTCACCCTGTCACACTATGACCTGTGGAAATGCTTTAAATTGATTTGAACTTTCATTGTTTATTTTGATACATTTTGGATTGAATTAGATCATTCAGTACAAAGCCTAATGTATTACTATATCAGTCAGTTGGAATTTGATTGTTTATTGAATCTGATTATTATTCATTATTTGTGTTGAGAAGTCAAAATCATTTATTAATACTTTCTATTGCAGGATCTATTCAGAGTGGAAGCATATCCAGGATGGGAAGTTAGTGACCACTGCTAGAGTTTGAAACAGTCTGTGATATTCCACATCCAGTCCAGTGCTGAGTTATCTAACTCAAAAGATTGATGGAGTCAATTTAGGAAGAAAAAAAAACAAAGAAAAACAAAACTGAACACACCTGTTTGATTCAGGCATTATGTGAACAATATGGAGCCATCAAAATCTTTGATACAATCTAACAACAATTTATGCTATTGTTGGTTTTATTAATGTTTGTGATTGAGTTTTGTAAATGCAAATTCATCTTCAAGTCAGTTGATAGTTCATAGTTATGACTTTTAGGAATTTGCAAGATTATGATCCATTAATAATATACAGTATACTTTTGCTTGTAGTATCAAATAGGTATAAATACCCTGATGGCATGGATGGTGAAAGTTTTTTTTACCAGAGCACAGTGGATTAAATTTGAAAAGTTTATATTTCATGTCTATGATTACTAATGTTATGATCCAGTTTTTAAGTTAATTTAAGGCAACAATTTGTTATTTGAAAGTAAATGTGTTGACCGGTCCTTATTTGTATCACTAATGTAAACAGATAACATAGGTTGAGTCTGTAACAGAATCTGCCAATAACACATATACCAGTACATTTACAATCATAATGAGCTCTCATCATATGCCAGTAAAGGGATTTTGTTCCATTGGATTTGTTAAAGTTCATATTTTGGTAATTTGTGAGCATTTGAATAAGGAAATCAGGTTCAATTCTGGTTGACTTTCAATTCTTTTATTACATAGATGAGATCTACAGATTTCATTGCCAAGGGAGATAATCCTGGAAAATTTTGAATTTTGAGATAGAATTGTCAAATAAAGACAAGTTGTTGAATGATTTTCACTAAATTGGAGGTTTGTAAGTTTGTTTCAATTTGACTTGAAATATTTCTTGATAGTGTCATAGATATCATGATTTTTGCTTACAATGAAAAAATGAAACACTGGTTATTTTCATTTTCAAAGACATTATTTAACACATTCAGGTCTAGAATTGACATTACCAATGCAGTAGACTTTTGAATTAGGTGAAATTGATGATTTAGAATTGTATATATTATAAAAGTGCCTAACATTATTGTTATGTTATCTTTCATATTGTGATTTACTTTGAGAAAACTGAAGATCACCTTCTGATTGAACTTGTTGATTTTAGCCGAACAGGATTATCTCCCCTCAATTATTGGTTAAACATCATATTCATCCTAATAAGTGTAATTTTCTTCAGGAATATATGTGGAATTTTAGTGACAGTATTGATAAAATTCATCAAAGAGATTAAATAAAATCATTATAAATGTATTACCTATAGTTTATTCTTTTTTTATGGCTGATTTATGTTTTTCCGCTTTGCGATATTGTACCTTTTAATTAATGAATAATAATGAGCAATTGAATATCAAAATTGCAAAAAAATAGCTCTGAATTGACAAAAGAGTCATTCAAGGGCATTAAAATTTCTTAAACAGTTGAATTAATTATATTTTTTTTTTTATTATTTTTTTAAAATTTTGCAAGCAGTAAGGGGCAGGGCAGGTGCTTGCCAGGCAAGCAGGAAAGGGGTTGAGGCATGGCGATATTGCAAGCAGTAAAGAGTTAAAATCTATTTAAACATAATTTAACATTTTGAGGTTTTAAAAAGCCAAACAAATGTCCGTCTAAGTAAACCGAGACTCAATAGTATCCGTTTCACTCCTGAGTCTAAAAAGGTCTAGAAGAGGGTCGCGTCAGCCCACAATAGTGGAGGGTCATACGACTCATAGGTCGCAGAAAGGTCGGCTGACGTCTCTACTAGACCTTTTTAGACTCAGTATAGGAGTGAAACGGATAATATTGAGTCTAGGTTTACTTCGACTGAACAAATGTGTCATGAAGATTACAGAGTGTCTCTTTAACTATAAGTCATAAATCAGATGAATATTAATATATAATACCATGTGCCTAAAATCATGCGACTATACAACATATGGGCCAACTAACTTTACATTAATATTTGTTTTATATATGCTTGGTGATAATTATTTTATAGAAGCTTGTCAACACTAAACAAATTGTGGCGTAATTATTTCTTAAAATTTAAATCAATATGTCACAACTCTTGAGATTTATTTGGAGAGACTAACAGTTTCTAAAAGCTTACATATATTAGATACTAGAAAACCATAAGAGAACACACTTCTGCTTGGGGTGGACACAAGACCCTGTGTCAAAACGTGGCATACCATGTATCAAGAATTTCTAAAATGACTCAAAGAAGTTAAAAGAAAACCAGTCATACGAAAATTATTTGATGAAAGTCACCAAATCAATAACAGTGAAAAAGGAGAAGGCAAATACTGCTGAATACACGCGGACGACTTGTAGGCAAATGATGAAACTTCACACGCTTTAATCTTTATCTTATAACAGATGTATATACAACCCTAGCCACTTAACGGCCCCGAAACTCAGGTTTCCCGAAACTCAGATTTCTGGTTTCGGGGCCGTTAAGTGGCTAATCCGATCCCTACCCGATAAGGGTATAATGACCTCCACATAACCCAAGGGAACCTTATTGAAAGTTTGTATACTCAAACAGTAGGTAGATGTGTCAGGCTTATTAATGTACGTACGTACTTAATATGCTCCATGACATTAAATACTTGAGTTTACTCACATGCAGCCGAAGAGAAGACCAGCTTCACAGACCTCGCTAGCTGTACTAACTTGGTGTAATAGACCGATCCAGTCACATGTCACATGACAGGTTCGAATATGACGTCAATCCAAGGGGATTCCCCTTAACAATTGCCACTGCGTCACAGCTTACTTGCAGACAAACAGCTAACCTTTTAGGCCTGATGAGCTAAAATCGATTGAGAAGTAATGACTGTGGTAGGAAAGTATCATCAGGTTCTTAGTCGTGATAATGATCGAAAACCGGACATTGAAGCTCGTCAATCAGTCAAACGTAATTTTGGAAATCTTAGTACCGCAATCAGAATGGCAGTTATGAATTGATAATGTTTAACATGTTATAAGACTAGTATTCATGTCAATAGAGCTACCACAATTATGGGGTGCCAAACGGGACTTTAATCGCTATTTAGTAAGCTTACTAAATGAATTGGTAAGCTTACTAATTCATTTAGTAAGCTTACTAATTCAAATCGATTTAGTAAGCTTACTAATTCAAATCGATTTAGTAAGCTTACTAATTCGAATTAGTAAGCTTACTAATTCGATTTAGTAAGCTTACTAAATAGCGATTAAAGTCCCGTTTGGCACCGCAATCAGAATGGCAGTTGCGACTTGATAATGTTTAACATGTTATAAGACTAGTATTCATGTCAATAGAGCTACCACAATTCTATATGGCTGTTAAGAGATTTCATTGGAAACAAGAATATAACATGTAGCCTCAAGTGCCATTTGGAGATGAATATCTGAGAATTTTGGAATTATGCAAACTATATAGTCACACCCTGTAATACGCTACTGCGTGAGGACGTTTGCTAGTTGCCGTTACGGTTTGCTTTGCTTGAAGCAACGGCTCGCTATCACAATCATAGATCGGCTGCTTCGCAAAACAGGTATATAATGTCATATCTTCACCTTATAGCTTCGTTTTTTGTAAATGAAAGTTTGCGAGTATCAAGATATAGTTTTCTAAAATGTATTTGCGCTCTAAGATATTGTTTTAAGTGTGAATTTAATAATTTCTTGTAAATTTATTACAAGCAGTAAGGATATTTTCGATTTCAATTGTTTATTTTCATGTTATTTTGTCGTAACAAACACTGCAACCAATATAATTAAGTCAAATAAATATTGTTGTAACATGATTGTTAACTGCATTGGCCGCACTATGTCAGGCAAAACTGAAATGACCAAAACTTATAAACAGTTCGTACTTTTGATGCTACGGTTGCTAATGGTAAGCCATGTGCGTAAGTACGGTTTGCTACGATGTATGTTACGGTTTGCTATGCCGTCTCAATGTGACATAAACGGTTACTAAAGTTTGTAAAAATACATTAAAGATCTCATTGGATTCAAAATAGTTATTTGATTTGAAGCATTATTGTATGTATCTGATGGCATTATGGTATTTCCAAAAAACAACAGTTAAGTAATCGTGTAACATTGCAGAAAATGACAACATCAATAATAATAACATGCCGAACGACCACGTGGATGGTCCGGGCATGCCCGATACCAGAAATCAGAAGTGATCTGGTTCAGGTAAAAGGAAAGTTGACACAAATAACAATAAAACTAAGCAAGTTTTCACAGAAATGCCTATCAGCGAAAAAGGGGGAAGGCGTAAGGTATTCCTTGGTTCCAAGAAATTTGGAATGCATCTGTCGACTGCGCAAGGGGGTCGGGTTTCCAGCTGCAAAAGGGTTTTATCTGGAAAGTTAGTCTCGAGGCCTAGTGTTCTGTTGCACTGCAAGAACAAGGTTTGGTTCAATTTCCAATCGCTCGAGTTCTGGAAGTGTCGAGACTCCCAGTCCGCATGAATGTTCTCTATCCCCTGCAGGTAAACTGCTGCAAGGTAGAGATTGTTTCGAAGACAGAATTCCCAGATCAGTTTTGTAATCTGAATTAGTGTCTGAGATTTGGTCCCTCCCAACCGATTTATGTATGACATTGCTGTTAGGTTGTCTACCTGTACCAGTATGGATAGGTCTTTCTTGTCCTTGCAAAAGGTAAGGAGAGCCAAGTGCACTGCTTTCAACTCCAGTGCATTGACATGCATGGTCTGCTCTTCCTCTGACCATCGGCCGCCTGTGGACATTGTCCCGCAGATTGCCCCCCACCCCATCTTTGACGCATCCGTCTGTAAAGACTGTAAATACTGTCTGGATGAGCAACAAAGATCGGTTTACCATTGAAACTGGACAGGTTGTTCATCCACCATTCCAGTTCTCTTAGACAGGGGTCTGGCAGTGACATCATTGTCCCGTAACTCTGAGATCTCATCAGCTCGCGGCTTGATTGCATTTGTAAATAACGGCAGTGTAACTGGGCTGGAATGATTGCCCGCATGGAGGCTGTCAGCATTCCAATCAGACTCGCTAGATGCCTGATTTTTACTTGTCTTTTCTTCAGGAAAAGACGGCATGTTGAGAGAATATTCTCCACCCTTTCTTGTGGAAGTATCAGTGTGAGGGAGTTTGAATCCACTAGAAATCCCAGGAAGGTTATCGACTGGGTTGGAGACAAAACTGATTTCTTCCAATTGATCGCAAAACCCAGGACCCGAAGTAGAAAGAGCAGAGTGTCCCTGTGTTGAACCAGAAGTTCTAGGGATTCCGCAGAACAAATAATGTCGTCCAGATAGATAATCAGACGAATTCCTGCACGTCGAGCTAGGCTCACTACAGGCCGAAGCAGTTTCGTAAATGCTCTTGGAGCCGGGGCCAGGCCGAAAGGTAAACAACGGAATTGGTAACGGAAACCCTTCCACTGAAATCGGAGAAACCTTTTCAGGTGCGAGGCCACTGGAACGCTGAAATATGCTTCTAAAAAGGTCCAGTTTGATCATGTTATCGCCCTTCGGAGAAGATCTCTTAGCAGGTGGAGACCTTCCATCTTTAAATGTTCGTACGGAATGTACGTATTCAGGGCTTTCAAGTTTATTATAGGTCTCTGACCTCCCCATGTTTGATTATCACATCAGAAAGGTCACTTTTGGCACTCATGGCACCTGTACTTCATGGCCCTGCAAGACAAATGAAGTTGTTGTAGTTGTCTGATTGCTATTTTCATAATAATAGCTGTAGCAAACCGTAGCTGTAGCAAACCGTAAAACAGTGCTAGCAAACCGTTTCACCAAAAACGAATTACCACCAGCTACCGTTGTCACGTCATGTAGCAACCGTTGCATGTCGAATTTATAAATGTCTTCATATTGTCATTATTTAATATAAACTATCCATGCCAACTTACATACATACAGTTAGTATTACTTATCTTCTATTGGCACATTAGTTCATGAATTGAACGCTGTTTAGACAATAAAAACAAGTCATTTCATCACTTGCAAGTGGTAGTATACCACATAACATCGAATATTTTAATAATTCCTATTTCATTTGGTAAGTGTTTTATGTCAACTTCATCGTTAATTAATATTTTACCAAATCACGACAAATATGTGTCAAAGAAGCTTAAATTGGGACTTTACTTACATAATTTCTGCGACAATACATTATTGTGAAAAGTGATATTGTGATAGCGAGCCGTTGCTTCAAGCATAGCAAACCGTAACGGCAACTAGCAAACGTCCTCACGCAGTAGCGTATTACAGGGTGTGATAGTAGGAGTTGCAATTCGCGGAATTGACAGAGCATAACTTTCAAATAGTGACAAGATAAGAAAATTTAATATTGGCTCACCTTGTCATAATAAGCTGCAATGGCCGCCTTCGCCTCCTTCATCGCTCTGCTGTTGACCACGTGGTCTGCTATGGCAGTGGCCAACCCCCCAGTCCACTTGCCACACCAACTGACGTCACCCCTGCTACCGTCAGACCCAGGGACGCACCTAAAGTATAAAGTGAACGATACCGGAAGTAGCGAAGGAAATTTTGGCGATGTTCATGTCGCGCTGTTTGACGTCGAGTAGGTCCGCTAGTAATTGAAGACTTTTGATGAGATTCTTCTTAAGCTTAAGTTCATTTATGTCCTTCTGCAGGAACTGTTTGCTAATGAACTCATAAACTGTAGAGAGGACAGTCTTCTCGACCAAGGTCGTCAGGGGAAGTAACTCCTCCTTTGAATCCATCTCGGCAACCGATATATACCTTATAGGAAAATAAAGTTATTTCCTTAGCAAAATATAATAGAGAATGTGTTGTGTAAATAACCAGTCAACGAATCAGGTACTTCATCCACATTGCAATCAATTCAACCAGTTGTAGGCTCAACACGGGAAGAGTAGCTTACGGACCTACAGTATCCGGATAGAAATCAGTCGTCACTGTTGAATCACAACAGTTAGTTAACTGCTTAAAGAATAAGTTTTACTAATTAGGGTATTGCTGAAATGCTTTTCCAATTTATCGATAATATCAGATTAATCTCAGCTATACAAGTTGTTTTCATAATTTTCATTTGATTATCAGTCGATTATTGAAAAAAAAACGGTATTTATTTATCATATAGCTAAACGTAAAGTTACAACAAAGTTTCAATATCATTAAAATAATATCCTAATTGTCACCACTACGTTACGCTGCGATCTTACAAGGCCACGTAGCCTACATTCAGCCGTCAGGGTAAGCTTTATCTTATAATAAAATAAATCTTCATTCGGGAAAAAGGCTAAATGAACTAAAATGCCGACACAAACTTGGACATAGAGTTGGGTGGTCACTACCCCTGAGAGGAAATATCACAGGTGGGTGGGGTGGTGACCCTGCATTTGGAAAACTAAAGAAAAGTAGATAGTGAAGATAAAGAAAGAGACGAAAGGCGTACGTGAGAGGCGAGAATATGATATAAGGTCAATACATGAAAAGGTGAATGTAAGTAATAAGTGAAAAATCACAACATGTATGGGCTAAGACGCGTATACAAGGGAAATACATAGACATGCGCAGATGTACATATACAGAGAGATTACAAAACGAGTGACTGTTGAATATCGAAAATATTTTAACGAGATATTTTCATATGTTTTGATTTATTCACGAGCGAAAATATTGAAGCCTGGTATAAACTACACGGAAAAGAAAGAGCAATAAAGAAGACAAAGCAACTCATATTGATCAGTATTCTGTTTGGTTTGTACAATAGAATGGTTTCACCTCATCGTTGAGGCACACTGTGATAAGCATTCAACTTACACATGGTTAGTGGGCGCTCATTGTACAGTGGAAGGGTTAATATTCGTACTTTCCAGCGATATCGGAATCGATATGTTTGATTGTAAAATTATAACGATACATCACGGGTTTTAGTAGCTTGTATGTTCACCTTTGATAGTGATAGCTAGGTCTCCTCATCGATGACGTCATACGTCTGATGACGTTAATTATTCCTTTTTGCAATTCTCCCCTTAAAGGCATTTTATCTCATTCATCGTCACAAGCGACCGCTGACGGTTCCGTATTTATCTGGTTAGATGGTCCCATAGTTTCTCTATTGGCTTAAAGGCAGGGGAACAGGTAGGTCATTGCAGAACGTGAACATTGTGAGGCCCATCTTTGTCTCTCACGTCAATGTTGAGTGACCAAGAACAATCTACTGAAGGGACCGTAAGGTCTGGTACCTGTAGATCAAGGTCTGCGTTAACTCTTGAGAAGATGTTCCTGCCGTTGACGCTGCAGTTAAAGTGACAAAGAGTATCTTTCTTAAAATTTTATTTGGTTTTGATAAGCTACAAAAAATCTAATGTGCTGATTGAAGTCCATATCTCATCACTGGACTTGCAAATATATCCATTTATGCATACTAGTAATATCTCTAAAATACTTGATTTTATGGAAAATTAAAGAAAACATCTCAAATACGTTTAATATTCGAAATTATGCATCCAATTAATCTACCTATTAGTTACAATACCTAATAAACACTATCGAATCGAATATATCTTCCTGTAAGCTAATGACAAGGTTTTAAAATTACGTTTGGCGAATTTGCGCGTGCCACTCGAGCCACATTGTCCGGTTTTCGATCAAAATCCCGACTTTGAATGGCCGTATTTTCGCTCTTATGTACTGATTGACCTTTAACTTGTTATTTTCAGTAACAGTTAGTGGTTCCCCATGTAATAACATCGATTTCAAAATTTGACATATGTGCACAGCTAACACAGAAACGTTCCTACAACGTTTCTGAAACGTTACCTTTTGGTTTCAGAAACGTTTTGAAAAACGTTTCTGCAACGTAATTTTGTGGAGTTTTGTTTTCGTTTCAGAAACGTTGTAAGAAAACGTTTTGAAGAAACGTTCAGGAAACCTTTGAGAAACTTTCGACCTGGTGTTGTTTGTGGCTTATTTGTACTTTTAAAAAGTTACTGTTGTACATTTACCAATCGAACAAGTTTGGTTTACTCCATCTTGGCCTCACACAAAATGCAACTGAGAAAGCCCAAATGTATGTTATAACCTTTAGAGAGAAAACATTTTTAGTGAAATCCGACATCCACACATGTTTGCATTTTCCAGTTGTGCGTTCCAAAAACAACTCCTACGTTTCTAGAGGTATCACCTTTTCAATCATTAAGGCAATGTCAACAAATATTCCGGACGCAACCATACAATGCATTTAAAAGCCGTTTCTCAAGTCATTAAAGTTAATTTCATCACATGATATATATACAGTGATTATGAAAAAAATAAACTTCACTGAAATCGAAGCTACCTGTGTGAAAAATATGGACAAAGTCCATCGCAAATAATGCCGCATTTGCTCTTAAATCTCTCTACTTTTTCAAGCTTTTAAAACAGCACAATTCACAGTTTCAAATTAACTCGAAATACTTTAAAATTCAACACATTGAATTTACTGCTAGAGCAGATTAAGACAGTAAAATTAATTTCTCCTTAAGTTAAATAACAATAAGATTTCTCCATAAGTCAAAAGCTTTATTTCGCTGAATTTACAGGTATGAGATCACGTTATCTTCATCCATGTCATGCCAACAATAGGTCCGCCGTCACTGAAAAAAACAAATCTGTCATTTATTAGTCAATTCTTAGCACATAAGATAGCTACAGTATTGAATAAGATAATGAAATCAATATGTTAATCTGTCCAGTCAATATATATGTCGAACTACATATAAAACTACCATATCTCAAATAATTTATAAGTATAACAAATTTATTTTCATGTCTTAGATGACTTGTATGACAATAATTTACTTAAAATATTTGTTGATACATGTATCTCATTATTTGAAATATAAATAGCACAGAGAACTAGTAACTAATAAATGTGATATGTAGTCAATTCATTAATAACAGCATAATATAACGCTTCATAATTTCATACACAGATTTGACCACAGGATTTAAGACGAATTATAATAATAAATCTGAATTTTGTCAACTTCTTAGATAGAGTAAATAGTACTAAAATATACTTTTCAGGCTTTACTGTGGTTGTACCATGACCACATGTCGGTCCCTTTGATATTGGCCGTGGTGTATCTTATAGTTACACCACGGCCTGAAGTAACCTTTGATCGTAGCTATCTCATTGGCTCGCTGCAGTTTAGCAAGCCACGCCTACCGATTACGCACTAAAGGAATTTGCTGAAGAGGATGTAAATATTCTATAAAATGGCACAATAAAAAGAACGTCAAGTTTTAATGAAGCACATTCAAACAAATAGGACTATCGAACATAATCCATTTTGAACAATTAGAAACACCATAGGCTAGTGAAAATGTACTTGAATGAAAAGTTATATAGTCTATTAATTCAGTGTATGAAATACCGGTACTGGTTACTTTTGGTCAGGGCTGGTAACATTTTGAGCTTTTCCTTAAATTTTACCATTATAATTTACAAAATACCAATTTTGGGCTGGAAACATTTTTAACTTATTTCAAACACTGATTAATTATTTACGACAATATAAGGTCGTCAATCATGTCATCCCACTCGCGACTCGACATTGTGGCCATGTGAAACTGAATGATTTCAAATTCAAATTTCCGGCGCAGATCTCGTGCAGATTTTGACAACGTGCAATGTGGGCGTGGTACAAAGCAGTTACTTCATCCAATCACTCGAGGTTGATCCAGTTACACCACACCTGATCGCTGTTTGATTGACAGCTGAATTATCGTCTCGGACTACCGTCCTCGACGAATTCAGCTGTCAATCAAACAGCGATCAGGTGTGGTGTAACTGGATCAACCTCTCGTTTATGGATGAAGTAACTACTACATAGTCGCTTTGTGCCGTGAGGTCAAACGTCGAATGCCTTATATTCTTAAGAATAAAAAATTCATCTTTAATTTTGTAGGTGACCAGGCGATTGCTAAGACAAACGATTATGCTAGGATATACGGTACATGAAGTCCTGGGTCCTGGGTCCTGGGTCCTGGGTCCTGGGTCCTGGGTCCTGGGTCCTTGGTCCTGGGTCCTTGGTCCTGGGTCCTTGGTCCTGGGTCCTTGGTCCTGGGTCCTGGGTCCTTTCCTGGGTCCTTGGTCCTGGGTCCTGGGTCCTTGGTCCTGGGTCCTGGGTCCTTGGTCCTGGGTCCTGGGTCCTGGGTCCTGGGTCCTTGGTCCTTGGTCCTGGGTCCTGGGTCCTTGGTCCTTGGTCCTGGGTCCTGGGTCCTTGGTCCTGGGTCCTTGGTCCTGGGTCCTGGGTCCTGGGTCCTGGGTCCTGGGTCCTGGGTCCTGGGTCCTGGGTCCTGGGTCCTGGGTCCTGGGTCCTGTCTGTTGGCTGGTGTTGTTGGAGGAGTCCAAAGCCTTCTTGTAATCTTGGCCTGTGTTGCCCCTATTTCTCGCACTCTAACTGCTCCTGTTATTAATAGCCCCGTCTAAGGACGGGGCTGCTATCAGTTTTTGTGAAGTTTCAATCGCCGCCGCCGCCGCACTCGTACTACTAGCTATAACTTTTTTCCACTAAGCTTTCCAGAACTGTTATTCATACCTTACTACTCATACCTTGGGCGAACGATTTTGACACGTTCATTTCATGGTTGACTGTATGACAGTGGTTGACTGTATGACAGTGGTTGATTGTATGACAGTGGTCGATTGTATGACAGTGGTTGACTGTATGACAGTGGTTGACTGTATTACAGTGGTTGATTGTATGACAGTGGTTGATTGTATGACAGTGGTTGACTGTATGACAGTGGTTGATTGTATGACAGTGGTTGACTGTATGACAGTGGTTGACTGTATGACAGTGGTTGATTGTATGACAGTGGTTGACTGTATGACAGTGGTTGACTGTATGACAGTGGTTGACTGTATGACAGTGGTTGATTGTATGACAGTGGTTGACTACATGACAGAAGTTGGCTGTATGACAGTGGTTGATTGTATGACAGTGGTTGACTGTATGACAGTGGTTGACTACATGATAGAAGTTGGCTGTATGACAGTGGTTGATTGTATGACAGTGGTTGACTGTATGACAGTGGTTGATTGTATGACAGTGGTTGACTACATGATAAAAGTTGGCTGTATGACAGTGGTTGGTTGTATGACAGGGGTTGATTGTATGACAGTGGTTGGTTGTATGACAGGGGTTGATTGTATGACAGTGGTTGATTGTATGACAGTGGTTGACTGTATGGCAGTGGTTGACTGTATGACAGGGGTTGACTACATGATAGAAGTTGGCTGTATGACAGTGGTTGATTGTATGACAGGGGATGGTTGTATGACAGTGGTTGGTTGTATGACAGGGGTTGATTGTATGACAGTGGTTGGTTGTATGACAGGGGATGGTTGTATGACAGTGGTTGACTGTATGACAGTGGTTGACTGTATGACAGGGGTTGATTGTATGACAGTGGTTGATTGTATGACAGTGGTTGATTGTATGACAGGGGATGGTTGTATGACAGTGGTTGGTTGTATGACAGGGGTTGATTGTATGACAGTGGTTGGTTGTATGACAGGGGATGGTTGTATGACAGTGGTTGACTGTATGACAGTGGTTGACTGTATGACAGTGGTTGATTGTATGACAGTGGTTGACTGTATGACAGTGGTTGGTTGTATGACAGGGGTTGACTGTATGACAGTGGTTGACTGTATGACAGTGGTTGGTTGTATGACAGGGGTTGATTGTATGACAGTGGTTGACTGTATGACAGGGGTTGACTGTATGACAGTGGTTGACTGTATGACAGTGGTTGGTTGTATGACAGGGGTTGATTGTATGACAGTGGTTGACTGTATGACAGTGGTTGACTGTATGACAGGGGTTGATTGTATGACAGTGGTTGAATGTATGACAGTGGTTGACTGTATGACAGTGGTTGACTGTATGACAGGGGTTGACTGTATGACAGTGGTTGACTGTATGACAGTGGTTGACTACATGATAGAAGTTGGCTGTATGACAGTGGTTGGTTGTATGACAGGGGTTGATTGTATGACAGTGGTTGACTGTATGACAGTGGTTGATTGTATGACAGGGGATGGTTGTATGACAGTGGTTGGTTGTATGACAGGGGTTGATTGTATGACAGTGGTTGGTTGTATGACAGGGGATGGTTGTATGACAGTGGTTGACTGTATGACAGTGGTTGGTTGTATGACAGTGGTTGGTTGTATGACAGTGGTTGACTGTATGGCAGTGGTTGACTGTATGCCAGGGGTTGATTGTATGAGAGTGGTTGACTGTATGACAGGGGTTGGTTGTATGCCAGGGGTTGATTATATGACAGTGGTTGATTGTATGACAGTGGTTGACTGTATGACAGGGGTTGACTGTATGACAGTGGTTGACTGTATGACAGTGGTTGGTTGTATGACAGGGGTTGATTGTATGACAGTGGTTGACTGTATGATAGTGGTTGACTGTATGACAGGGGTTGATTGTATGACAGTGGTTGAATGTATGACAGTGGTTGACTGTATGACAGTGGTTGACTGTATGACAGGGGTTGACTGTATGACAGGGGTTGATTGTATGACAGTGGTTGACTGTATGACAGTGGTTGACTACATGATAGAAGTTGGCTGTATGACAGTGGTTGACTGTATGAGAGTGGTTGACTGTATGACAATGGTTGACTGTATGACAGGGGTTGACTGTATGAGAGTGGTTGACTGTATGACAATGGTTGACTGTATGAGAGTGGTTGACTGTATGACAATGGTTGACTGTATGACAGGGGTTGACTGTATGACAGGGGTTGATTGTATGACAATGGTTGACTGTATGACAGGGGTTGATTGTATGACAGGGGTTGACTGTATGACAGGGGTTGATTGTATGACAGTGGTTGGTTGTATGACAGGGGTTGATTGTATGACAGTGGTTGACTGTATGACAGTGGTTGACTGTATGACAGGGGTTGATTGTATGACAGTGGTTGGCTGTATGACAGTGGTTGACTGTATGACAGTGGTTGATTGTATGACAGTGGTTGATTGTATGACAGGGGTTCGCTGTATGACAGGGGTTGATTGTATGACAGTGGTTGGCTGTATGACAGTGGTTGACTGTATGACAGTGGTTGATTGTATGACAGTGGTTGATTGTATGACAATGGTTGACTGTATGACAGTGGTTGACTGTATGACAGTGGTTGATTGTATGACAGGGGTTGATTGTATGACAGGGGTTGATTGTATGACAGGGGTTGACTGTATGACAGTGGTTGATTGTATGACAGGGGTTGATTGTATGACAGGGGTTGGTTGTATGCCAGGGGTTGATTATATGACAGTGGTTGATTGTATGACAGTGGTTGATTGTATGACAGGGGTTGATTGTATGACAGGGGTTGATTGTATGACAGTGGTTGATTGTATGACAGTGGTTGATTGTATGACAGTGGTTGATTATATGACAGGGGATGATTGTATGACAGTGGTTGACTGTATGACAGTGGTTGACTGTATGACAGTGGTTGATTATATGACAGTGGTTGATTGTATGACAGGGGTTGATTGTATGACAGGGGTTGATTGTATGACAGGGGTTGATTGTATGACAGTGGTTGGTTGTATGACAGTGGTTGGTTGTATGACAGTGGTTGACTGTATGGCAGTGGTTGACTGTATGCCAGGGGTTGATTGTATGAGAGTGGTTGACTGTATGACAGGGGTTGGTTGTATGACAGTGGTTGACTGTATGACAGTGGTTGATTGTATGACAGTGGTTGACTGTATGACAGTGGTTGACTGTATGACAGGGGTTGACTGTATGACAGTGGTTGACTGTATGACAGTGGTTGACTACATGATAGAAGTTGGCTGTATGACAGTGGTTGGTTGTATGACAGGGGTTGATTGTATGACAGTGGTTGATTGTATGACAGTGGTTGGCTGTATGACAGTGGTTGACTGTATGACAGTGGTTGATTGTATGACAGTGGTTGATTGTATGACAGGGGTTCGCTGTATGACAGGGGTTGACTGTATGACAGTGGTTGATTGTATGACAGTGGTTGATTGTATGGCAGTGGTTGATTGTATGACAATGGTTGACTGTATGACAGTGGTTGACTGTATGACAGGGGTTGATTGTATGACAGTGGTTGGCTGTATGACAGTGGTTGACTGTATGACAGTGGTTGATTGTATGACAGTGGTTGATTGTATGACAATGGTTGACTGTATGACAGTGGTTGACTGTATGACAGTGGTTGATTGTATGACAGTGGTTGATTATATGACAGGGGATGGTTGTATGACAGTGGTTGACTGTATGACAGTGGTTGACTGTATGACAGTGGTTGATTGTATGACAGGGGTTGATTGTATGACAGGTGTTGATTGTATGACAGGGGTTGACTGTATGACAGTGGTTGATTGTATGACAGGGGTTGATTGTATGACAGGGGTTGGTTGTATGCCAGGGGTTGATTATATGACAGTGGTTGATTGTATGACAGTGGTTGATTGTATGACAGGGGTTGATTGTATGACAGGGGTTGATTGTATGACAGTGGTTGATTGTATGACAGTGGTTGATTATATGACAGGGGATGATTGTATGACAGTGGTTGACTGTATGACAGTGGTTGACTGTATGACAGTGGTTGATTATATGACAGTGGTTGATTGTATGACAGGGGTTGATTGTATGACAGGGGTTGATTGTATGACAGTGGTTGATTGTATGACAGGGGTTGATTGTATGACAGGGGTTGATTGTATGACAGTGGTTGGTTGTATGACAGTGGTTGGTTGTATGACAGTGGTTGACTGTATGGCAGTGGTTGACTGTATGCCAGGGGTTGATTGTATGAGAGTGGTTGACTGTATGACAGGGGTTGGTTGTATGACAGTGGTTGACTGTATGACAGTGGTTGATTGTATGACAGTGGTTGACTGTATGACAGTGGTTGACTGTATGACAGTGGTTGACTGTATGACAGGGGTTGATTGTATGACAGTGGTTGACTGTATGACAGGGGTTGACTGTATGACAGTGGTTGACTGTATGACAGTGGTTGGTTGTATGACAGGGGTTGATTGTATGACAGGGGTTTACTGTATGGCAGTGGTTGACTGTATGACAGTGGTTGATTGTATGACAGTGGTTGATTGTATGACAGGGGTTGATTGTATGACAGGGGTTGATTGTATGGCAGTGGTTGACTGTATGACAGTGGTTGATTGTATGCCAGGGGTTGATTGTATGACAGTGGTTGACTGTATGACAGTGGTTGACTGTATGACAGTGGTTGGATACAGTCAACAGGGGTTGACTGTATGACAGTGGTTGACTGTATGCCAGGGGTTGATTGTATGACAGTGGTTGATTGTATGACATTGGTTGACTGTATGACAGTGGTCGACTGTATGACAGTGGTCGACTGTATGACAGTGGTTGACTGTATGACAGGGGTTGATTGTATGACAGGGGTTGATTTATGACAGTGGTTGATTGAATGACAGTGGTTGATTGTATGGCAGTGGTTGATTGTATGACAGTGGTTGATTGTATGCCAGGGGTTGATTGTATGCCAGGGGTTGATTGTATGACAGTGGTTGGTTGTATGACAAAAGAATGACTGCCTGACAGAATCTGAAATTATAACAGGGAATTTAGTGTATGACAGAAGTTACGTGAATGACAGAAGTTGACTGTATGCCATGTATTGACTGATGACAAAACTTGACTGATGACAAAACTTGACTGATGACAAACGTTGACTGATGACAGAGCTTGACTGATGACAAACGTTGACTGATGACAGAGCTTGACTGATGACAAACGTTGACTGTATGACCGGGTTGACTCTCTGACAATGTATCTCTATCTTCATATAAACCTGTAAAGATTGAAGCGTCACAAGGACGATTGAATAAATAAACACAAGAACATAAAAAATCACAAAGAAACAAAATATGTTATTTTGCTTCAAAAATGTAGAATACAATAACGATTCTATCCTCGACAAAATAGGTTAGAGATATTTATATACTCATAAATAATATGTCGCCAATCCAAATTTCAAAAAAAAAAATTTCTTTTGTCAATATTTATTCAACGACCAGTTATGTTAAGTCCTTGACCCAGGCAATTGTATCAGCTTGGACGGCTACTTCCGGTACCAAAGTCTAAGCTAGGATCTGCCACCCTACCTAAACTCCGCTAACCTTTTGCCACAGTTGATGACTGAGGTGCTTCTTTTCCACACACATTGGTCAGGCGTTTATCATTTTCGGTCACGTACACACGTTCTTTTGTGAGAACTGCACGATGGTCAGCTTTTGCAGGGTAGCTATGTTAATCTGATTGAACCTTTTATGCCTCTGAACGATGGTAGAAGGGCGTTTTGATGGTATATCTCAATAGTGATCAAAATGACAGTTTTTGATCGCTAATGAAAGTAAGTATTCGGATCTCTTTCTTTTATAAACCCGCTTTATCAAAACAGGATGAGTTGCACAAAAAAATACTTGCGCACCAAAACGAACTTATTGTCATTGTTAAATTGATTAAAAGCGAAATATCTAAACATAGTCCATTTGAATGTCGTTTAACGTAAAAATACGCGATAGCCCAAAACAATAATATAAAACAAGCGTTTGAGATAACCTAAAGTTCCCTCTTGAATCCCAATGTTCTCTTGTGACCTCACTGGGACAGAACACTGATAACAGAAACGTGCTGTTGACTTAAACGACATGAAGGGTTTACATAGGAACATATCCTGTTAACACCCACTTGCGTAATTTATCTATCGATTTATTGCCCGTCGTTCCTCAGGAACAGCCCCACACTCCTGAGCAGGAAGAGATTTGACTGACATAATACATGTTTAGTGCATTCTAAGTACACAGCAGTATTCCATGATGCATATGAAATTATCAGAAAGGTTTCTGTCGGAATGAATTTTTGAATTAAACACGTTAGATATTCATTTTTTGAATTATTTTAACATTTGTGACGATATGTGCATATCGCATGTATTTATATCATTACAAAGCGGGTATATAGCTATGACAGTAAGTTGGTTTGGCGTCCTTTGTGAGTTCCTACTTTGATGTGTCATGACATGTGTCTTGCCTCTTGTTTTATCATACAACACTGACAACGGTAGAGACGCCATGTGTCAGCTCTGTTCAGTCTCTTCTTTCATCTCCTGGGGAATGTAGTTCTCAACGGCAGTAGCACTCGAGTCTCTCCTATTTCACAACATCAAGGATAACAGAAATCAGTTTGGTCCTCAATCATGTAATTTCGTTTATTATATGGCGAGCAGTGAAATACTTAAGAGGATATTTGTGTTTTCTTGACAAATACCATGTTTATCTCATCGAGTGAGGAAGAAAGTTTATATTTTCACGAGTGGCGCAGCCACTCGTGAAAATATAAAACTTTTCTGCCTCACGAGATGAGATAAACATGGTATTTGTCAAGAAAACACAAATTTTCTATTTATTTTATGATTTAATCGTTGTATTTCTAACAAAATTGAAGTGCATTTACGTTGAGTCGGCTCCAAAGAGAGCCCGTCGCCAAAGCAACAATATGACGTCATGAGCGTGTCATTGCGTCAGAGCATTGTTCGATGACGTCAGGTCATTGTTGTTATCAGTCACTAGTGACTGATAACACGTTCCATTGTTATTGTCACTAGTGACTGATAACACGGTTTACTGTCATTGATAGATCTCGGTATTTCACCGCCAATCATATAATAATGGGATTTATCAGTGAAATAAACTGTCTATCAAGCTACAGTAAAAATAACTTATAGATCTACTCTATTTTCACTGCGAACGGTGACTGATATAATTTGACGTCATAAAACAATGGTCTCGTGCGGCGAATTGGCTTATGACGTCACAGTGTTACTGTGGTGACGGGCTGTTCCTAGCGGCCGCTCGGCGTGAAAATGACACTTTTCGGCCGTAATTACAATGGTAAAATCATATAATAAATAGAATATCCGTCAAATCTTGACAAATACTATGTTTATCTCATCTCGTGAGGTATAAAAGTTATATATTTTCACTCGTGGCTCCGCCACTCGTGAAAATATAACCTTTCTACCTCACTCGATGAGATAAACATGGTATTAGTCAAGAAAAGACAGATATCCTCTATATATCGTTCAAAGTTATTTTTCCATGATGAGGCATTATTATCTAGGTCTTTCAAATCAATGAAATAATCCGGCTTAAGATAAAATTTCACGCCATCAAAATTATATTTTGCTGATATTTACACATTCATTGAAGGTGTTGATAATCAAGAACAAGAAATGTGCATTGTATTTTTCATATTTTGAGCAAACAGATATTTGATTGACCCATTAAGCTGTTAAATATAGAATATAACCTTACTGCAACTAGGCTGTCTGACATTCTTCACTTTTATATCTACTCTCTTTTAAATACTGTTACTCATTTGCACGCCACTCTTCTGGGGAGTTTGGATATTGTCCAATGTTTATGTGTCTAACAGGTTGTTTTTGATTGCATTCCTCACACACTTGCAACAGCAAAATAAACGTCACCTGATTATCTTCCAAAAACAAATTCTGTTGCCAGGAGATTACCGAACTTAGAAAAAAAAGCGGTACAGACATTGCTGTTTTTAATGTGTTTACATCCACAGTATATTAGGGAAATAAAAAAACGATAAAACAAGAATATTTGATAATTATAATAGGTGGGCGGCATAATGAACCTTAAACCTTTGGCGCATTCATTAAGAAAATTCAGAACTAAGTACTTGATTGATAGAAGAGGAGCATATTTACAAATAATTCATAATAAAACTTATCAGTTACGACAGCATTTTGTTGTAGTAATGCATTCCACGATCGTAGCTTCTATGATTGGCTTCATTTCACGATGTTTTTATTTTTTGGGCGATACACTTTATTCTTTGTCAAATTGTTAAATCTCCTTATCCGGGTCACAACATTCTTCTTTTTCTGGTAAGCGCAATGAAAAATATTCCTTGTTTTGAGACAAAAAAATCTACGAAACTCAATTAACCGTTTGCAATGAAGTGGATTCGACCACGATTGCCAGTTATCGCCACTACTTTGAGGGATTTCAATCGCGTACATTGACGTTGTAAAATCCCAAATGTGAAACCGTAGAAACTTAAGGAAGGTCTTGTTAAGTAATTTTGTATTTGTATTGTTGCTGTTAGTCATCGGGACCAACTGTATGAACTCAATTGACAACGTCACCATACGTTTCAGAAATTTCTATATACGGTTGACCGGGGCAGTGCAGGAGAATCGAGTCTTCTAAACATGCAGTCATTATGCCTTAAAGTCGATTGTCAATGAAAACAAGAATATGTCATAACTTGGGTTGCCCAGGCAACTCTGACGGTCTTCAGACCGCTGTGCAATTCGTACGGTTCATTTCAATGTATCACAATGCTGTAGTGTCATTATGCATCGTCTGAAGCAATATGCTTGTCTCTGGAAGTCCATTTCCGGTCAAAATGTGCAAGGTCGTACAGTAAATTCTTTTTCATTTTTGGTCAACTTTAAAAGGTCACAGTGACCTAAGTATTAGGGTTAGGACTTTGTTTTGAGTATTCTGTAGAGAACTATCCTTCTGCTACATAATGTGTAAATTTCAGCTCTCTAGTGCAAGTATCTTCAGAGAAGAAGATTTTCAAAGGCGGTAGGGGTCGAAAATGGTGAAAAATGCACTAAAAGCAAGATGGCGGCCAAGTCACGTGACCTAGAGATTTTTCATGATTTACTTTTTTCTTCAGCACGTCAATGCGCATCTTCATGTGAAATTTCAGGTCTCTAAGTGCATTTTGCCCATGTTAAATTTTCGAATTTGTAATGGCTGTTAACCGGAAACGGAAGTAGATATCCGGAAACGGATTTCGATTGTATAGGGTTCAGCACAAAATCTATCAATACTGAAAGTTTCATACAAGTTGCTTGTGTAGTTTTTGAGCAATCGCGAAGACAAAATCGTGGAAAATAATAATAATCAGGATAATAATAACAGTAGGGAGACTTTCGTCTGAAGACCTAAATAGCATTTTCATTGAGATCCATACACCAAATAAGAATGCATGAAATGTAATAAAACAAGCATTCTGAATCTCCGGCGCCCAAGCTATCGGCTGGCGTTATCATGCCGACCATTGTTTACGATTTTGGGTTTTAATACTCATGGACTATAAACCATAGTGGTTCAGTAATGCAAACAATCCTGCTTCTCCCTGGCAAATTCGTCTTATGCGAACTGAAGTTGGCAGAAGACTTATACCTTGAGCTACCTCTGTTGCGAGGGAATAAGTCTCGGGTGTAATGTTCAAACTGATAATCTGTTCAAGTAAAAACCATTTACAATCTGTTCACAATTTTTGCATTTTTTTATTCATATTCATATTCATATTCATATTTTGTTGAAGTGTCGCTTTTGCATTTTCTCTGTGCATATTTAACAGACAACGAATTTTTGTAGAATTCGTTTTTCGAATACTTCAAATCTCCTAAATGGCTTCCATTATGCTTAACTCTTTCTGTCAATGATAAGGGTTTCTTGGGAACACAAAACGTTTCTCCACAAACCTATTTTTTGTTTCGGTTACCATAATAAACAAAGTCCAGGGGTCTATATCAACATCCTAGTAGGCTTAAGTAACCCTTGACTGCATGATCGGAGGGACAAGGGTATCACCATATACAACAGCGCCTATATTGAAACCATGTGGAGACAGGGTAAACCTCCATACTGTCAGTGAGATAGAAGGCACCCAGCAAACAGACAACGTTAGCCAACGTTGTAGCAACGTTGTGGTTTGGTAACGTTTTTTTTACCGACGTTGTAATGACGTCAACACAACGTCACACTTTCACGCCAGTCCTTAACATTAAGAAAACGTTATAAAAGAACGTAAATATAACATTGTCATTTGGTTAGGTTTAAAACCAACGTTCACTCAACGTTAAAATGACATTGTATTCCAACGTCTTAATTCAACGTCAAAATAACGTTGAAAGAAAACGTCCCTTCAACATTGTGAATACGTTAGGTCAAAAACTAACATTGGGAGGACGTTGTATTTCCAACGTCTTATTCTAACGTTCAAACAACGTTGAAATATGACGTCACTTCAATGTTGAGAATTGGTTAGGTTAGAAACCAACATTGAAAGGACGTTGTATTCCAACGTCTTATTCTAACGTCAATAAAACGTTGAAACAGGACGTTGGTTCAACAATGTGAATTGGTGAGGTTCAAAACCAACGTTGAAAGGACGTTGTTTTCCAACGTCTTATTCTAACGTTCAAACAACGTTGAAATATGACGTCACTTCAATGTTGTGAAGTGGTTAGGTTAGAAGCCAACATTGAAAGGACGTTGTATTCCAACGTTTTATTCTTACGTCCAAACAACGTTGAAACAGGACGTTGGTTCAACATTGTGAATTGGTTAGGTTCAAAACCAACGTTGAGAGGATGTTGTATTTCAACATCTGTTTTATTACTTCCAAACAACGTTGAAACAGGACATCACTACTACGTTGTGTTTGGTTAGGTTAAATATCAACATTAAAAGGATGTTGTACTCAAACGACCAATTGTTACGTCCAAAGAACGTTGAAAAGAACGTCACTTCAACATTATGAATTGGTGATTTTTAAAAACCAATGTTGAAAGACAGTTGTATTTAGACGACTAATTTTTTGATTGGAACAACGATGAAACAGTCACTTGAACGTTGATAAAACTTTTATCAACCTGTGTTTCTATTTTTTCAAGCCGCTAATGGCTGAAATATTGCCCAAGCGGAGTAAACAATAACTCATTCACTCACTGTATTTTCTCATATCAGAAAACGTATGTTAGAGATTTTAGATATATCCACCGTTATTAAGAACAGAAATTGAAATATAGATATCGTTTTCAACCAGTACAAATTACATATTAGGGCATATGATATATTACCGATACAAATATTTTGAAACAAAAAAATAACCAATATCTTTTTCGCATGAAATCTTGTATTGCCTTATAAAAGAACCACAACCGAACGAACATTAGAAGGTGTAAAGATCCACAACATCATACATTCGACTAAAACATAAAGGAAATACAGTGCGCCTGACTCGTGATGTTAAAAGACATGACATCGTTGAAAATGTGGCCGCTAATAAATGAAAGGTGTATCTTGAATATGAAAACATATAACAGAAAATAGTTAATATTGTCTAGACTCTTTCAAATGTATCGAGTTGCGTTAATTGTTCAAAGACAATACTTTCAAACATTGCAAAATTCTTTCAATGAGCGTGGGTCTGAGAAGACTCCCGAGGTCTATTATTTTTAAAACCACCAATATCATAATCAATATTGAGCCACAACCATACGAAAATTAAGATATGAAATAATGACTAATTATTTGTTTTGAGTGAATATTCAGCCCCCACCTAAACAAAAAATGCGTCCCCGGCGTCAATTCCAGCCTCTGACCCAGCGTGTATTTGAGACCTGATCTCAATTCGAGTAATGAAGTTATGGTGTTGCCTAAACTTGGAAGCTTTTAATATCTAAAAAATCATTGTTCCACAAAGGAACTTAAACCAGATAAAGCATTAATGTGTAAGTTGATATATCCCTTTCAAAGTCAATCATCCACATCCTATCTTGCATAAGTTATTTGGTGTGCGCAAAAGCAAAAATATTACCAGCTGATAAGCTGAGCATATAATAAATGTTCATTTGAAATTGTGTGTAAGGACAGAAGATGTTAAGTATGATGGTGCAGGGGTCAGTATATAATTATTTAATACACCCGAGGATGTCATATTGGCCACAACTGATTAATCTGTGAAGCGTATTAAAATGTCCAAGTTATCGCCCCTTATTTGTAGCGTTGCTTCGACCTCTATTCCTTATACTAATGCATTCTTAAACACTAACCTATCATGCGTGTCAGTGCGGGCTACATATTATGTATAGTACCATATGAATCGTCGTGATGAGACATGTTATTGGGGGTAAACATTGGCATTTAACACGATTGATGAAAGTAAAGTTAAATAATATTGCAAATTGTTATAAAAAATTTAAACTGTGCTCATTTATCGCTGTTGCATATCTTCCACATACAAACTGGAGAGATGCTTATAAACAGAACATAGAGGTTATATGTTGCGCCTTTATAATTTTACAGCCGCCTTCAGATAAACGTATTTACAGCAGTATTTAATTTCAGTTAAAGTAACAACTATATATACGCATTCGTTAGTATCCAAATTCCGGTTGGTTTTAATCTAAACATAAATTGAATCCTACAAGTGCATGTACACGCAATATAGGTTTGTATATATTATGTTCTAAAAGTCACAGTCAAACATTATAATAACAAATATTTATCAATTAATTTTGAAAAGACGTGTAATGAGTCGACTGAATGCCAATATTTGAACAATACATTTATGATTACATGTGCGACGGTTAGTCAGATTTACAATTTTGTATGTAAATTTAAAATCTTGATACTGTATGGAACAAATGATTTTGTACTTCTATTAGTTTTGAAATGCTAAATTTTGAACCCCAGAAGGTAAAAATTCATAACATTCATTTAGAAAGTGGGATGGGTCAAATTGAATGGCTAGAGCTTTATTTTGAACTTTTGAATCAAACTGAAAGGAAAGGTGTTCAAGATTGATGCCGATTGATGCTGGCTATATTTACAATTTTGTCGATTTTAATTTTCAGTGATAGGGGAAGATTACCCATACCATGCATGAAAACTGAAAGTCAGCTGAATGGTTTTGATGATAGAACAATTTTAGAATACATGTGTCAACATTAAAAGATCTTAATTTTCGCAGGAAGAAAAGTCGTTGTTGAGCTTTAGCATGTACACGGTGTGTATGAGATTTCCATGAGAGTTTATCATCAATAATGGTTCCCAGGTATTTATACTCGTCTACTACTTCAACTTCCTGTCCGTCAATAGTAACTGGCTCCAGGTTTTCCTTTTTTTCTGCGGAAGTCAATTATCATTTCCTTTGTTTTACTTATGTTCAGGGATAGAAAATTGTCCTTACACCATTGGTTAAATGAATCATTATTTTCTCTATAGTCTAATTCTGATTGATGAATGAACCCAACCAAAGCGGCATCATCTGCAAACTTGAAATTCAAACAGGAGGAAAATAGAGATACACAGTCATTTGTATATAGAGAGTAAAGAGGACATGTACAGGCGACATGACGCAGCCTTGAGGAGCACAAGTACTCAGGAGATTCACTTCAGAGAGCGTAGAATTAACTCGAAAACGTTGGGGACGATTAATTAGAAAAGCTTCAACCCATTTAATGAAGTTACTGTTTACTCCCATATTGAACAATTCCTTAACTATATAAGATGTGGTTGGATGGTGTTAAACGCCGAGGAAAAATCCGCAAATAGAATTCTTACATATGAAGATTATATTACAGATTATTTATAATGGATCTTAGTATTTGATAGTAAAGTAAAAGTAAAGTAGCCTACCTGCATAACACATGCACTTGGAAATATTTCATATGGTTAAGGCTAATGTTAAAACAACAGAGTTGAAAACCCGCCACGTTACTGTGTCTTGTGTGTGCGACCGCAAATATACATGCATGTCCTACTTGACGCAAAACTAGTGTTAAAAGTGCGACCAATTCTTTCCCTTTTGAACGCAATTTTGTTTTCAATATTGCTGAGAAAAACCGAACGAAAAATTTGTGATGAGGCAACTTTTTTATGATATAGCAGAGAGATTTAATTTGAAATCAATTATCGAAATTGTTGAAGAGATTTGCAACATCAATCATTGTGGATATGTGATATGGCCTGTTGTAATGTGTACAGCTGTGCACGCAAAGTTTATAAACAGGGTTTCGAGTTGACAAAAGGTAAGACAAAGGCTATTACAATCGGCGAGTGTTGCTATACTTATTGCTTGTTTCCATGATACACAAGAATTTGCATGTCAAATTCGTTCCAAAAAGTGTATCAGTTATAGTTAACCATACTAACCGAAAATCGTCAGAGCACTGTGTCGTCCTTAGTTTTCAGACGTAATAGCAGTGGTCGCGGTTATAAAATCTTTCTTATCTGGGGGCATTTACTGGAAATAGAATATTAATATATTATCTGAATATTTTTGTAGCGCGCATATCCACCCACTCGTGGTTGCTCAAGGTACATTGTTTCCCCTGGTCAATGGTATTCTTTCACCGCCCGATCATTTTTCCAATTCAACTCCCTGGGGAGTATTCAACCGGATTCCACATATATGTGGCGCTCAGGTTAGGGACCGTTCTATGCCTCACAGGGTACCCAGCTGGGTGAACTGAGACACATAGTCACAGCAGTTTGTTCAACACTGCTGAACGCTGATATCCGACAGCTCGACGTATGCACGTGTTCATGTATCCACCATTCCGCCACTGACATGAATTCGTGGGCTCCAGGGTGACACTTACAGAGTTCTAACAGAGGATAACTCTAGGTTTTTACACCTTGGCTTGGATTGGATCCGAACCTCGGACCTCAAGAACGTGAGACCGGCGCTCTTGCCGATTGAGCTATCCCGTAAAAATGTCACGATTGCATGTAAAAGATTATCATTGTTGAATCGGGGGATACGAGGGTTCGCACCCCTCCCCATGGAGTTCCAAATATAATAGATTTTAGGAGTTTCCTATACTATATAAATTGATATAAAAACAGTGTTAGACGGGGGACTTTAATTCTGCAAACAGCCTAGTTTTCCTGTGGACACATATTCTTTGATCAAAAGTCATCATTACTTTTCGTAATCGTATTTGTAAAACCGATATATCGCACCGTTTGCTCCCAAATATGGAAATCCTGTACCCGCCCCTGATTTGATTTCACTTCCACAACCTATATCAACCTATTTCTGATAAAGTATACAGTTGTGAAGGGTCCTGTATAAGAAACTCAGATAAAGATAAGGCGCCAAGTCGTTGGCGAGAAAGAAAACTGTTTGTGATGCAAACAATATGCCTATAACATTCATTATCTATGCAGATCGTAAACGACGACATTTTTATTACTCGAGTTAATGACTTTGCATTAAGCAAGCGAAAGCGAGTTTGATACCAAATTATTCACGAGTTGCAGAAAAATAGTTTTATATGGTAAGAAGATTAGTATTCTTTATAGCATTTACCCTCAAAATAAAAATCAACCAAAATTACCGACAGCTTGCTGAAACAAAAATTGCCGCGACTCGGCAGCCATTGTGACGGCGCGCTTACACTGTGGCGTTACAACCACTCACTTTTGTTACGTCATACTTGCATTGTGATACTACACTACTTTCATATTATAGAGATTATAACCCGATGAAGTATATGACTTTTATTACCTACGAGGGCAGTTATATTGAGGTTCGTATTTTTCATATGTTGCCCGAGGGCAATTTATCACTTTTTCATTGTGACGTCACGTTGTAAACAATGCTTTGACGTCACGGTTTAACCTATGACGTCACGATCTATACGGGTCGGTGGCGACTATAGTCCGCCTTTGCTGAGAAGTAGGTTTTGAGTATTAAATTTTGCGACTACGGTAATCAACAGAATATCATTTTGGTGTAAATACTAAAATTTAGCCACTCGTTTCGTAAACATAGTATGTCATGAACACTGATATAATATCCTCTATTTACGAAACGAGTGTGAATTTTTGTATTAGGGCTTACCCGAGCGAGCGCGGGTTATACATACACTTGCACGAGCTTCGTAAAAGTCATATGACACATTTCAGAGGGTCATCATTTCTTTATTACCGCTTCAAACCAATATTTCATTCTCAATTTTCATTCACTTTTAAGAAATATCACGTCACAGGTCAATTGTGCTCATAATGATGTGAAAATATGTCACTACTTGTTTTCAGCCAGGTATATGGGTAATAATACCGTATAAATATTACACTGCGGTATCTTACACGGGCGAATAATAAATCACCTTATCATCAACAAGCGATATCTCATGTATGCGCAATAGGCCATTTTCCGCTTCGCGAGATCCCGTTCAAGGACGGCTGCCATAGCGTGGCAACCGTTGCTAGTCACGTGACATGGGACATGCTACGGCATCAAGATGCTATGTAGATCGGACTCGCGGAAGTAAAAATGCAATTTTTTTGCGATATTCAGTATTATCGAACACATTTGCTGTTTGAATGCTAACTATTTTCGAACTAACGAAGTAACAAATAGTGTTTCTGACCGTTATTGGCAAATCTAGTGTGCAAAAAGTATCTTTAGAAGAGCAAATCGGGCCGGTCATTTTCATATCTTCGAATATTAAATAAAGGAATACTTTTCTGAAAATAGATTTATAGAATAGGGCGACAGGCAAAAATATTTTCTTCTCTTTGAAAGATACCAATCTACCATTATGTAGTCATTATAAATAAAATAAATAGATGTTCAAAATAATTTATGAAGTTTGAAATCTTCGTATACATGTCAATCTAAACGCATGATAGGCCCACACTTATTAATTTATTTTTAGGGGCCCGGGGTTTATTCCTTATTTATATTTATTTCATAGCTGATAATGAATCCTTCTTGTAAATGAAGATTTTCCTCTTTTCTCATCCATCGGATATTATGACACATTTCCATTTTCCGATAAGTAAGCCGGTTTGAATTTTGTAAATTAATTTTACCTGTAAAAAGTCTTTTTTTAATTTTACATTTAGCTTATTATGGAAAACTGAGAGCTATTTTATCATCACTTGTAGGCGTTGGGCCCGGGTTGGGACGGAATAATATAAGCTTATAATAATATATTTTGACACAACAATTTGTTTTATTCTTGACTATTTATAGTTTTCCAAAATAACAATAACGCGACAATTTTCTTTAAAAAAAATTATGTTGTTACTAAATGTGTAAGTCAAGATAGCAACGAAAAACCCGCAAGTTGTAGACTACAGGCGAATATATTGTCATGATCATGTATTGAACTAGATTGCAAATTAAAGCCATATGTGCGGCTTTATTTGTTGAAAAGAATTGAGTTCATTTCATTTTTAGATTACCTTCAGTCGACACCTTTAAAACCGCCACATTGCAACATAATAATTGTAATTGATGTATTTAGCATTCTAGGACAATAAACATAATGGAAACTTAATCATAGCAGACCGGTAAACGTAAAGGAGTGAAATGTTTAGTAGATAACGTGTCATGCATCGTGTATAACATGATGTAATTACATATGAATATACCGAGGAGGAAAAGAATTACGCTCGTTCTCAGGAGGCCGCCCTCGAAGAGACACGATGTAAAACAAAAAATCAGTAATATATTGGTATAGATAAAACGATATCACAAAAATACACGTGAACGATCTTATAAATACTATTGAAATTAAGATACTTGAAGAATGCGACTTACCTTTAAATATTTCCCGAAAACTGCTATTCCGACTATCGCTTAATATTGTTATACGATCCGGCTTTGTTTATTCATTCATATAGAATCATACAAAATGTTTATTCATAAAACATAGGACTCTTAAACAATGCATCCCATCGCAAACATTATTTTTTGTCTCCAATGTTGAAAATATTTACAACGCATTTTTAATACAAAACAAGATTCAGTACCATATTTTCATCAAAATTACACATCTTCTTATATTTCACAAATGTTAATCGATTTGTTATTGTATTGCAAAAAAAATCTTTCTCCATTTAGATTTTGACATTTTTATGCGTGAATTGTTTAAAGTTATCAATATGAAAAGTGTAAATGGAAAATATATTTATTGGTTTCACGTGTGTCCTAACCTAGAACTTACATTAATGATAAGAAGATGAAGATGATAAAGCTTTCTCACACAAATAAGAAGAGTGAATAAAACGATTACAATTGATAGAATTAACAGAGTTGAATAATACCAGAATCTTCAGTCAGTGGCCAAAAGTCTGTTAATTCGCACTGATGTATATCCCAAAGACTCGACTAGATATAAGTCTACCCAAAGACTTGCATGTTAATTTGCAATTGCGAGAATAATTTTAGTTAATTAAACGTGTGTATGATTCAATGCGAAATCTCTACCAGCATGTTGGAAATAATCAGGGCTACAATGTAATAATTTTCATTCAATTACCTGATAATTATCAAGAAATATACATGTTATTTAATAACACGAATGAAACATGCCGATTATGTTTAACATGGCCGTCAATGGGACAAGTAAATCACAAGTTGTACATGTCATGATTAACTTGGTGTCATTCAATAACTAATCAACGTACTGTGAGATTAAAGGCAATTTCGTGAATGTATAGCCGAGATGATTTCAAAGGTTTATGCAAAATATCACAACGAATGGACTTTTATTTAATTCACGAAAATTATTCTTGTAATTGATAATCAACGTGTAAGTTTATGAGAAATTACGTTGGTGCGAACAGACTTTTGGCCGCTGATAATTTTTTTGTGCGGTGTACATTGAATAATGACACAGGAAAGTTTGAAATCGGGAATTTGTATCGAAAACCGGACAATGCCGCGCGTTAATAAGTCAAACCTTAATTTTTTAAACTTATGTAAAGCAAACAGAATGACAGTTCGAGTTGATAATGTTTGATTGGTTATATAACATGTATTCGTGTAAATTTTAAGTTTTGAAATTGGCTTCAACGCATATATTCTACTGTTTCAAGATCATTATTTTCTTTTTAATCTGAGGTAAAACCTAACAAAGCTATTTTAATGTTTTTGGGGATTTGTTAAATTTGTTTTGTATGTTTATGCTATATTTTATCGTGTTGCTTACATCATATTATTCTATTAAAATGCACGGACAATAATTTGTCCTTATATGCACATTTCTATCTCTACATTATGTGTTTAGTTATGCATTTAATTTTGTAAGAAATGTAAAAAGGTTTCGAAAAAGAGCAGACAGTGTAAGTGTATTAAGTTTTGTGTAAATGTACATGTTAATGATGACCCATTACCATGATCACGTAAAATTAGACTCAAAGTCACCAGTGTAAGAAGGGGCGTGAATTCTTTTTCTGATCGAGATTTTTATTTTGGGAATCGTAAAGTAATCACTTTAAACATGGATTACTTGTGTACAAGTCGAAAATTGCATTTACATCTATCGCAGGCACATCTTTCACGCCCGGTTTGAAAGCCTGAAACCATTACGGTAAGCCGGCATTCGCCATTTTGTCCCAAAGCGTGTCCCATGTCACGTGATTTGATCATGTGACAAGCCATCCCTATCCCGCAGCAAGGCGAGACGGAAAATCCAGTATACAGTTTGGGATATATATGCTCTTTCACGTAGAGACATTTTTTATACTTTATCGCTAAGATATTTGATTATTCTCCGAAAACGATGGATTGTAGTATGGACACGTTGAACGATATGTCGTCAGTTTTATTTCGAACGTAGAAAAGTACAGGATTATGGCGTTTGGATAATGGTTGAAGATGGAGAATAGACATTGTGTCGTGGATTCGTGAAATGAATCAACTCGCCACCCCGGGACTCGATAATTATTTTCACGAATCCACTCCCTATCATGCATTTTCTATTACTTCAAAGCCGTATGGTGAACGATTTTGTCATCCCAAAGTTCTTTTAAATATATTTAGATCGACAGTAACGTTCCGTATTTGTTATATTCAGATTGATTCAGTGTTTTTATTAATAATTATCACGTGATTTTGTATACTTATAGTTTTGCCCTGCGAAGCTTCATGTAAACTTTATGTAAATTTTCATTAACTAATGTGAGTGTATTTACTCGTGTGCGCATATAATAAATTTTGTCGTCAAATGGTACAGTCTTAATCTTAAATAATTCAATCTAAGAACAAAAGAAAAGTATCAACTTAAAATGAATGAATTTAAACCAAATGCAATCTGGCGATAATCTGATAATGTTTCAACATTCAGAATCATTCATCTAGATCTATGACAAAGCTGGTATCATCTTAAAAACTAGCGAGGGTTACGATAGATACCAGCTAGCAAATAAGTACAACTTTGTTGCAACGCCATATTGAAGATAAGGGCAATGTGGTGAAATAAGAAAAAGCAACAATGTTTTAAAATAAGGATGTAAATGCACCATATTTGAGCTAACTAGGTCACTATTGATGCTTCAGAATGAGTTTGATATTTGAGATGAATCACATTTATATCAAGAGATGAAAAAACAATCAGTTTATATATATATTTTAGACATGCAGTTGGTGATTCTAGTTATTGATTTAAACCACGTTACAAATTCAAAAATGGTTAGCATCTGTAAATTTCGACAGTTACATCTAAATATATTCTTATAAAAACATATTTTAACCGTCGAACTGGAAAAAAAAAACCCTATCATTTGCATCATAAATAAAGAATCTAACAATGTACAAATTTAGATCTTTTATATTTTCATATGGTAACAGCTAGGTTGCCAAGTTACTGTATGTGTTAAATTATTGTTTTCATATTCCAAGAAGTTTTCTGTTCTTTTCGACTCTTGTCAGGACAACATAAACTGGCAAAATCCTCCGGAAATGTGTGAGATATATTACCATACAACTATAACCCTGTCTTTTATTTAGGAAAAACTCAACATCAAAGACGTATCTCAAGAAATATAGTTCGCGATATAGAGTATCCTCCCTAGCAACTTAACGGCCTCGAAACCAAGAAACCTGAGTTTCGGGGCTCCCTAGACTTACATGAAGTATTGACAACTATTAATCCTCATAGCAGTCTCAGGGCTACAGGTCTAGACTTGCTCATCAAGAGGTTTCGTAGTGTCAAAACGTTCTTAACTACAGTCTAGGTGTAAGACTATATGATGTTCATAAATCTACTTGGATCGTAGAGTAGGACTCGGTGGGAATGCGCACTTGAAAGTAATTTCATGACGTTCTGCAAGTCTAAGGGGAAGTGACGTCAGCCGCATCTAACGCCATGTGGTATGACGTGTTCCCGCGGCGTTATCGAGTTACAAGACGTAAATTCATATAAGGCCTACATTAGTTTGGCTGGTGCAAATTTCGAATATAGTTAAGCTATGCATTGTTTGGAGAGCAGAAAGACGACTATTGAAACATCACGACCAAATTTGACCGTTGTGTTTGAAAACTGGGATCGAAAGACTGGACCACGTGTTTGTTCAGGTATTTGTGTTTTCTAGCTTGTTCAATGCTTCCCTTGAATTTTCCTTATTTTCCATTAAAATTCATTGATAAAATAAATCCACATAGATTAAATTTCTGTTAAGAATAATCTAGATGTTTTCTTATATTTGAAAGTGTCGTTTAAAACTTGTGACAGATGACTTAGATCTAACTTCAACTCGTTTCCCTTTCAGCAATATGGCAATGTAATCTCCCCATCCGGTTGCACATGTTATCATGCCTAGTCTAGTAGATGATCTTTGAATGCAGAGGATACAGCACAGCAGAAAGTGTTTCAAACGGCAACGGCAAAGAAGGTATGTAATGAGAGGTAGACTTCTTATCTTTATTAATAAATCTGTACTCATTTACTGTCAGTTTAACCCTTATAGTGCCCCAGGACCATATATGTGCCCCTCCCCCCAAACTCCCCATAATGCCGCAGGACCATATATGGTCCCTAGCCATAACCCAATATACAGCCTGGGCTGTTGAAAAAATCCTGCACCGATTCAAGTTGACAGTCATTTTTTTAGAATCTATATAAACATAGCTTCAATTTGGTACCACGTTTGCAATATAGAACACAATATTAACAGAGATATCATGCTTTTCACTAAATAATTCTATCGAGACACATATGGTCCCTGGGCATGGCCATTGGGGGTAGTTTTCTACAATGCAAATGAAAAATTATATCAATCAATTGAAGTTCACACCTATTTTTAGATAATCTCCATAACAAAGTCATCAATGTGATACCACTTTTACACTATTTGGCCTGATATTGACAGAGATATTAAGTTTTTAACAAAATACAATGATAAGGACACATATGGTCCATGACCATGGCCGATAGGGGTTAATCCTCTTCAATGCATGGGTAAAAATATCTAAACCAATTCTAACTGAAACCCACATTTTCAGAATCACTGTCAAATTAGATTTAATTTGATACCACTTTTGTACTACAAAACCTGATATTAACAGAGAAATTTGGTTTTATAAAAATACCTATTTGGGACACATATGGTCCTTGGGCATGGCCGATGGGGTTAATTTTCTCAAATACTAGTGTAAATAATTCACCAGCATAACAGACAAAATTTAATGAAACAGGAAAAATCCAAAGTATTACCAAAATCTACAGTATCTCTAGTTTTGAAATCACATATTGACAATGGAAAATGCATTCTAATAATTAATGAACCGACTTAATTAATTATTACTTTTGATTTGGTAAAAATGGCCATCATTCCTTGACTAAGGAAAATTACTATGATCCATTACTTGCTCCTAGATTTCTTTTTCAAATGTAAATTCTTGACAAAACATACTATATGGGTACTGAAATCGATATCATACACGAATATGGTAATCAATTAGCAATAATATGCAGCAGAGAAGTATTTGGCAAACCAGTATACGTCACTGCCAGCTCTTGAATGGAAATAAACAAAATGGCCAGTCAAACTGGCAGCGGACAGAGTACATCTGATTCTAATTTGGATATTTTGTTACACCCGCGATGTTTCGAGAAATGTAATGACTGATACATTTTCTACAGTTGATAAACAATGTACAGGTCATGCGTATCATTTGAATTATCCATTACCAGCTATTAGAGTCAGTTTCTGAAATTATCTGCCCTTGGCTCATAAAGTCAAATTGAAGCGCCCGGCGTTACGGTTGAACGGCGGCCAGTGCTGCTGTGCAGCCCCACAGGGGGTTAATCTCGTTGCATCATATAGGTTAAGTAAACAAGCATCGCTTATCGGGCAGACTGAGCTCCTCTCCTTGGTCAAATTTAGCATATGTACAATCGTGCTCTTAATAGTCTGTCATCCAGACCCTAAAGCGGAACTATTTAATCCATGACCAACCCAGTCTAGAAAAGTATAGCAAGTCTAGATCGCTCAGCTTTAGGTCTGAAGTTAAAGCATCTTCTGGGCTCCATTTTGTTATAATACATGTATTAAAAATATTGCCAATATTGAAAAAATTCTTCTGAGACTCAATTTTACTCTAAGCTCTTTATAGTTCATCTATTTGATAATTTACAATTATTCAAGAATAAGATTCAAAGAATTAGGGATATGATTGAACATTTATATATCTTGGTTGATGCCCTGATTCCTTTCCCATGCAATAGCAAATCTCGATAAAGATAGCCAAAGAAAAAATTAAATTCACAGAATGAATTCACAGGTACATTTTTCGATGTGATCTTTAAGTTTAACTCTTCTGTGTTGTGTAAAACATTTTGTCATTGTCTTGTCAATCTGGTAAACAAATAATTCAAATGTAATATTGGTGTTTAAAAATGTTCTTTTAAAGGAAAAGAAAATAAGGTCTTACATATTTTATTTTAATCCATAGCATCAAATTTATTAACATTCATGGTTTTTTTTCGAATACAACCATTGTATTAGGGAATGCCACTTAACTGTACAGCATTTTATTTCTATTTCAATTAAAATCGCGTTTGAACATTTAAGATTGCTGATTATTGTTTATTTTGGTGCTATATGGTGTATTAAAAGTATATCTTTTGCGATAGTAGGCGAACAGAATACACATTTAATATAATTTGAATCTTGATTCAGTTAGTGAGTACATGAGGTAGCTCCTCTGAATGTTCAGTATGCCTTGAGGAAAACTCTGTGACACTTGTCTGTAATTCATGTAATAATTAGCAAAAAAAAACAAGGAAGTTTTTGGTCATCATGAATTGAATGTAAGTTATTCGGAAGTGACTTCTTGTATTTATCCAAAGTCTCGTTTCATTCAACATGTGAATAAGCTTCTCCCGTTTACGAACTTTTGTATTGACGCTTAGTGACTTCAATAACTTCCTGATGTCGGCATCGCTCATTACAAAAAAATAAGATAAAGGAAAGCATAAAAATTATTTCATAGAAAAATAAATCTCAGAACGCTTTCATAACAACGTCGCCCAACAAGCCTAATCGGTCTCTACTTCTTTGTTCTCTTGATAGCCACTTGTTTACCATATATGTGTGGTAATGCATTGCATTTAGATACTTCTGTCAAATTTGACCGATTATTGACTAAGTAGTTATGATATATGCACCAATTGACTTCTTTGAGTGGCCTTTTAGAAGTTGGTATGTTGAAGGAATATAACTCACTTTGCAAAATAAAATTGTATAGTTGAAGTCCATATAAATTATCTTCGTTTATGAAACAATTGTTGGATAAAAAACTAAGCTTTACATGCTCATTCAAATGAGCAATATCTTTTTTCCATACAAGAATAAATATATTCTAGCCAAAAATAAAGTAAGTTAGGTTCATTTGCAATATTTGTCATTATGAATAATGATCTATTTATTCCATTATAAGCTGATATTTCATTAAAATTCCAATATCCTCAAATGACAATGTCCGTTATGTTTATGTCTAACATGGCAACAAGTATGGCTAAACCATCATTTGTCCACAACCACGATGCATTAGATACGAGCCTTTAATACAGTCTAGGTCCTAATTCTGCAAGTCTTCATTTGAAATGAAAAGCCTAAAGAAAAATATTATGAATGAAGGTATTTTAATATTTCACTCTTACCACGAATGTTAAATGCAAATTGATATACAAATTTCCCTTTTTCACATAGTGATATTTGCTTAAGGTAACTGGACATTTAACATAAAACCAAGGAATTACAAGGATTTTTATGATGTAATTCCTTGATAAAACCGATTGGTCTTTGTATTGTCTGTCGAGATACGCAGTGGTATTCAATACTTTATCTCATCGTCAGACTATTGTTACTCATTACATGATATTTTCTCATGTCCATCTTTGGAACTATGTATTGTTCTTTGATATAATTTCTATTGGTGGCGTTTTTAACAATACATGATACAAATGAATTTGATTTAAAATTGAAGCAGTATATCTAACAAGTGAATTTTACTGAGTTAGACACTTGCGTTAAAGACACATGGAACACGAATTAGGTAACATGCAGTTGCATTAGCAGTAACATCTAATGAGTAAATGTCGATGTATATCTCGGGCACATATGTCTGTAGGAAGGCTTAATTCATCCCGCCACATATGGGGACAATCAGGTTTTAAATTCCAAAATCGAAATTCTTATTAATTATTATTTAATTGAAACTCTGTTTAATTCATATATTTTGTTTCAACAAATTGATAGAAACATCAGAGTTGTTTAATGATATATTATAAGTATTCATACATTACCACAGTTTCTGCAGATTTCTAAATGTGAGCTTACACAATGTGCTCAAAGTGAGATAAGCAGCACAGGGTAATATTACAATACAAACATAATTAAAGAATACCCACTGTGACGAGCTAAGACCACTCAGGCCGGGACTCGTGATTAGCGAGGCGTGACACAGAATTATTCAGTTTTTCTCAATTTTCTAATGATCTGGGAACAATGGGTATTTACGTTAAAATGATTTTGATTTCACCTAATTGAAGAAGAATATTTCATCTTTGGAACCCAGACCTTGAATTTTAAATCCTAAAAGCAGAAATATATCATTATGCCCGTGACAGATACTCACTTCGACAAGATTTCATCCAAATATACATGTTTATAAGGGCCGATATGAAAATGAAACAGACATTTGAAAAAACGCTCGGGAACAATCAGAAAAATTGTTTTCTGAAAACTAAAATAACCATCTTAAAGAGCATAAATTGATCATTACGAATATAACCTTGAATTTATTTTAACCATATTGGTTATTAAGTTACATGAGTATTAAGAACTGCTACTACAGTAATCTTCTACAAACGCATAGCTCTGGCGAGTGGGATTCTCACGCATGCGCAAAGGGGGGTGAGTATAATAGCTGGTAATGCGTAAATCCAAAACTTGCGGGGCCGCATAGTAAAACAGTCCAACACTTCGGGTCACAGACAAATCTGATCGGTACAAAAAAAGTTTCAAAACGATTCGCGACCTGACAGCCCATTTACATCGAACAAATAAGTAACGTTACCTGAAAATACCATCGAAAGATAGCATTTTAATTTTTGTTTATGTATGAGTCCATGTTTTCATGATTTGATGAGTGCAAGATTGCAAAACGTATAATTTTAAAATGTAGTACACGTTGCATTGCGCGGCTGTTTTGTTGACAGAATGGCGGTGACATTGTAGATACCACTTTCGTGAGATCTTATTTCTATTAGCTAATTTGGTACGGACGTCTGTTGGTTTTAGTGAAACGAAAGAATACATCACACTACCATTTTGATATTTGTGTTTGCCTCGAAATGTGCTAAATATAGAATAAAATTTAACGGATTGCAAAAGTCATTTCCATAACGTTAATTACTCTGGATAAATATATTTTAACCATGATTTTTTTCCCTATGAAAATAACAATCATTATGTCAAAATAGTGGCATTCATATGTCATTGTCATATGTTTTTTATTTCAAACTTTGAGGATGATTTCCGATGATTTTAATCGATTTATTTGAGGAATAAACAAGCCAAGGATTACGAGAGTTTGTTTCAACTTCAAATCGAACCTTCATTCTGGCGCGGAACAATCACCTGTCGTCTGGTGAACAGCACGAGACACGCGAGTCGTGACGTCTTCGCATGTTCTGCCGTCATATCCGGTCTACTTTGCTCGTGACCATTAGCGCTATTTATAGTACGGGAAATCCCTTGTTGCCGAAATAAAAAAAATATTTTAAAAATCCTTTTGATTACAATGACAGTGACCTTGGCAATAAAAATCTAGATGATGACGGCTGACTCTTGTCATGTCGAGCTTTGGTTTTGATGTCTTTCTCATTGAATTTGACATTTTCTTATATTTATCAAAGCCATAAATATATCTTAATTTATATGATACGTTTACAAAAATACTGAACAGGAATAACATGAAGTGGCATTCTGGAAATTATGTCTGAAATTTATCAGATGGAAAGTGATTATACAATATTCCTTAAATCTTTCAAATGAAAAAAAACCCAGTGATCAGGGCGCATGTTTTCAATTTATAAGGGCCATCGCACATTTCCTATTGTAGGCCTATAATAAATATCAACATGCATGTTTATTGAAAAAAAATACATTAATATAAAAAAAAATTCTGTATACATCCTCGATTTTTATTATATTTAATTCTATTTTCTCTATTAATTCAATCCCATTTTAACAATCTATTTTTTTCATTTGAATTATTTCGTCCAACTGATAAAGAGTTTTTACGATATTTTAATTTAAAAATTATGCAAAATTAAGGGGTATCTAGTCTCTATATGATTTTTAAATTGATTAATTTCTTGAAATATATTAAGAACATAGTTTTTTTATTTGTCATTGATTGTGAATTTATGAATGAATCCCTGGATGCAATACTACATCTGATATAATAGAGAATGTGAAACAAATTGTGTGCTTATAAAAGTTTGATAAAAAAAAAGAAAAGTTACTGGTCTATTCACCAATATGATCTCAAAATTGAAACCCATTGTTCGCTGAGCTAGGGGCGTGGCCAGTAACAGACGACGCTGAAGAGCGTCAATGTTGGCTTTCGAAAACCTTGATAGAGATGAAGAACATTATAGATAAAAGTGTTGCTTGATAAATTTTAGGCACCCGAGAAATTTAAAGAGTAAACACTGAATTACGACAACCTTCCCACCATATTTAATGCGCGAATTTCATCGCGCATATAAAGCCGCGCCGCGAGTTGACGACCCGTCAATCAAGTCGGCCGTTTTCGGGAAGCAGGCCTGTTTTATCTTTAAATATTTTAGTCATTTTCTTCCATGTCAAGTAAAGACATTATATCCAGTTGATCGTATATATAGTTTGCAACCTTCCTTTGTGTTATTCAGGGTAAATTATAGTTAGATTTGTTATTAAATCTAATTTTGATTTTGATGATTTTTTTAACCAAGCTGGTGTTTTCCTTTTTTTGTTTTAATTCGAGAGTATAGTTTGATATACGTCTGGCAGTGACCAAATTTGCTTGATATATTATGGATTTATTGAAGGTTATATTATATATATGTTTACTACAATTTAAACTGTGATTGAGATTGAAAATACATGCTAATGTTAAATCTATGTGGAAAAGGAATTCTGCCAATTACGCAATACCAAAACCGCCGTGATGTGTTCTCGCTATTTTTTCGCGCTTTTGTCTGATCGATCGTTTTGAATTTTCTGTTAGAACATACATGGAAAACTGTTCCAATAGTTTGCTTATGAATTCTAATTTGATAATCTGTACTTTTTCATCGTTTTAGTTTATTGTACAACAATATATATTGAGTTGTTTATGCGCTTGCAAATGCGACTCAAATCATGATTCTGTCTGCTTGAAACTGCTTTTGTTTTCGACCTTGTGATAGCAACATAATTTCAGCTCTAATGTTTCCGAAAGTTATATCATTTTCAAGATCGAATCCATAACTTTCTGTGGATGGAAATTCAGTCATGTGCACCGGCTGTGGAAAAATTGCAAGGACTTTGCGTGCACCGTACATTTACTGCACTTAGTTTGTCTATGACGTCACGGCAAACTTGTATTATTTTGGGAACAATCGGTCGCATGTAGGAAGTAAACACATCAACGTGATTACTGAAATCCGCTTTCTTGATAAATGACAATTTAATTACTTTGTAGATAACGGCAATTTAATTACAATCGATGAAACAAGGGTATGCTAACGTTCCTCGGCTGAACATTTGCATGAAAAACGTCTCTGAAGTTTATAATTAGATTAAATTCATTTTTATTGTTGTCACTTATGATTTAAAATTACATTGATTGAATGGTAAACAACTCAGCTTTCTTCACTTAAAATTTCATGAATTTCCGAACATAGATAACGCCTCAGGGACATTTTTTGTCAACGTTGACCAAAATCTCGAGTTTACTCCAAAAGTTAGCGGCACTGCGTGAGCGCATAGCGTCAAAGGCCGGGCACTATAAGGGTTTATCAAGTAAATCGAGAAGTGACTTGTACATGGTCTTTTCCAATGTGCTTGACTTTAATCTGAACTTGTCTATTGACATCATAGGCCTTATGGTAGTGGCCCATTTAAATTTATGAAAATTACCAAAATCATGCATGAAAATGGCCCATTGTCAAAGATGTCTTTCCCAATTCCTAGTCTTATTTTCAAGAAAGAATCATCTGATTGCATAATGAGTTGTTTTTTGTAATGACATGATAATGTTGACGGCTTACTGGCCAACTTGATGACACTAGTTATGAGTGACAATTGTCACAAATATTGATAATTAAAAGTTTAGAGCTTCGGATTTACGGTGGACTTGAGTCATTCCCTCTTTTTTCAATGGCCCATCAATTTTGTGAACATGTCGAAAAAACATAAGATTTTTTTAAAGAATGATGCTGAAAAATGTATGCGTGCATATGGTAATTTCTAATGTGAAGGAGAATTCAGGTAGTTACTTTAAATGTAACATTTGTGAGATAAGCAGGAATAAATTTATCTGCGAGTCCTGCTTCAAATACTCATACAATTTAGAAAAGACTCATAGATATTTAAGCTGCGAGTCCTGGGATGCATATTTGGTGTGTGTGATACTATGTGCTTACTTATTAAAGGACTCATTTAAATCAACTTGGACTCATAAAACTTTATGGTAGCGAGCGAGTCCCTTGACTCAGGGGGTCATATCTGTAGATTGATCACTGGATAAGTCATCAGAATAAACAATAATGCATTATGCAGTATGTATTTGTAATTATCATTTCATCTCAGTTACCAGGAAAGTTGATCATATAACTTAATATTTATCTTTGGTCCCTACTAAATATAGTTAAACTCTAAAATGACCGATTGAGGGCCCCGTGACCAAAGATAATTAAACAAATCTCAGCTTCTCAGAAAGACTAGGTTTAATTCATGCAATGATATGTTGACATAAGTTGAATAGAAATTTAGGAACAAGGGGTATTAAAATGGGTACCATCCCTCCGTTACATCTACTCATATCTTTGATACATTGTACCTTATCGACCATTTTATTTCAACTTGAATTGGTCATTGTTCTTTTGGACATTTATAGTTTAGTTTAAAGTGACACAGAGTATCTTTTTAAAATTTCATTTGGTTTTGCTTTGATTAGCTACAAAATATCTAATATGCTGATTGAAGTTCATATCTCATCACTGGACTTGCAAATATATCCATAATTTATGCATAATATCTCTAAAATGCTTGATTTTATGGAAAAATCAAGAAAACATCTCAAATAAGTTTTATATTCGAAATTATGCATCCAGTTAATCTACCTATTAGTTACAATACCTAATACACAATATCGATTCAAATATATCTTCCTGTCAGCTTTTGACAAGGTTTCAAAATAACGTTTGGCAAATTTGCGAGTGCCACTCGAGCCACATTGCCCGGTTGTCACTCAAAATCCCGACTTTGAATGGTCATATTTTCGCTCAAATGTACTGATTGACCTTTAACTTGTTATTTTCAGTAACAGTTAGTGGTTACCGATGTAGTAACATCGATTTCAAAATTTGACATACGTGATCCTATTAACATACTCTGTGTCTCTTTAATAGCTCAATTATTGTTCTCAAGAAGAGATTTTATGAATGCTTTAATTGAATTTGACATTTTTAGAACTCTCCTGTGAGAGAGTCACAATTCTCAGGCTAGCAAAATGTAAAGTTTTGTTTGGGAAAAAATCCCCTCTAATATGTCCAGACAAGGCAAACAAATTGCCCTAAAACAGAGTGAGTATGATCGTTGAAAACTTATTAGAGAAATTCAAGCCTAGCTAGTTTTTGGAAGGTTGCTCCACTTCTAATTGTATAACTTAATTTACTTAAAGAGGTGTTACGAACCATACTGAAGGAATGAGATGTGCTGATGTGATGCAAATCCCGATGCACAGTAGAGTACAATATTGAAACTTGGTATATTGACTCATCATAGCATGTAGTTGTGTCTTTTTGGGTTTTCAACTTTCTGGAATTTCTTAATTTTCTGGGTTCCATTCACATGAGGAAGTTGACAATGGCATAACATAAGCAATTTAACTTATTAAGAAGATTTATCTGTGGTTTATCATAGTCTTTTGTTGGTTATTAAAAGTCGAACAAAACTAGCTGCATGTATGAATACAACATTATTCACACCATCAGTATATCAAAATATATGCTTAAAGTGATCAACTTCGGTGGGGCCGGGGGGATAAGCCATCTCTTCTGATGGCTCTTGTTTTTTCTATTACATACCCTGAAAAGAGTGTGCTGTGACATAACTGTGTCGAATCATAATCTTTCTTTAATATCATTGCTATACCTATCGAATCGGGACATTGACTGTATTGTCAGAACGCTTACAAATATCGAATTTTATTATTCTTGGCTTCAGTGGACACTGGACAGTATAAAATCAATAAGTCAACCTTTAAGATAAATTTCATTAAAGAAGGTTTCTTTGTAAAAAAAAAAATGAAATTGTGTAATCAAAAGGTTTATTATACTCAATGAAAGGACTGTATATCAACTAGATTTTGCACAATTAATAAATCTACTATTAATGTTGAGAAAAGGGAATCTTAACACTCCACTTTACTTTTTATACCCCCGCCTTACAGCGTAAGCGGGGGTATATAGCGTTCATTCTTTCCGTCCGTCCGTCTGTCCGTCTGTCCGTCTGTCCGTCAGTCCGTCTGTCCGTCTGTCCGTCCGTCCGTCCCAAAACTTTGTGCGGAGCAGATCTCCAAAACTATGCATGCTAACCTCATCAAACTTCATACACATGTCAACCATGATCCCTAGTTGTGCCTTTTGAGGGTTAGAACTATTTCTGAATTTTCATTTTTGCGGTTTCCATGGAAACGTGACTAAAAAGTGACTCTTTGAGGAAGTCGTTTTGTGCAGAGCATAACTCCAAAACTATGCATGCTAGCTTCATCAAACTTCATACACATGTCAACCATGATCCCTAGTTGTGCCTTTTGAGGGTAAGAACTATTTCTGAATTTTCATTTTTGCGGTTTCCATGGAAACGTGACAAAAAGGGACTCTTTGAGGAAGTCGTTTTGTGCGGAGCATATCTCCAAAACTATGCATGCTAGCTTCATCAAACTTCATACACATGTTAACCATGATCCCTAGTTGTGCCTTTTGAGGGTTAGAACTATTTCTGAATTTTCATTTTTGCTGTTTCCATGGAAACGTGACTAAAAAGTGACTCTTTGAGGAAGTCGTTTTGTGCGGAGCATATCTCCAAAACTATGCATGCTAGCTTCATCAAACTTCATACAGATGTCAACCATGATCCCTAGTTGTGCCTTTTGAGGGTTAGACCATCACATTCTTTTAATTTTTGGCGGTTTCCATGAAAATATGACTAAAACAGTGACTCTATGACCAAGTTCTTTGTCCGGAGCATATCTCCCAAACTATTCATGCTAGCTTCACCAAACTTCATACACTTATCAATCATGATCCCTAGTTGTGCCTTTTAAGGGTTAGACCAACAAATATTTTTATTTTTTGTGGTTTCCATGGAAACATGACTAAAACAGTGACTCTTCGACCAAGTCTTTTGTCCGCAGCATATCTCCCAAACTATTCATGCTAGCTTCACCAAACTTCATACACTTATCAACCATGATCCCTAGATATGCCATTTGAGAATTAGACCATCACATTTTTTTTATTTTTGGAAACATGACTTAAACAGTGATTCTATGATAAATTACTTTGTCCTGAACATATTTCATGAAATATACATCTCAGCTTCACCAAATTTGCTACATATGTCAATCATGATTGCTGGATATGCCTTGTGAGAGTTAAACGATATAAATGGATTTTCTTCTCTGTGGTTTCTTTGGAAAACATAACTTACAAAGTGACTCAACAAAAATAATTTTGTCCTCAGTGCATCTCGTAGAATATTCATGATAACTACCTCAAATTTGAAACAAAGATCAACCATTATCTCTAGATGTACCCTTTTAATTGTAAACCTATTAATGAATTCGGTATTTGGGTTTCAGTTGAAAGAAGACTTACACAATGACTTACTGTATACTCAACTATCATACTTTAACCAATATTAATCAGTTTTACTATTTGAAATTCTTTGAACAAAGTGGGGAGCGGGGGTATGTGAGCTTTGCTCGCTTCTTCACTTGTTACTCATGCACCAATATGCAGCGATGAATTGTTTGTCAGTTGAGAAGCAGTGTTGTTTCTAGGGGGTCAGGTAAGGGGGTCATTTTGACCTCTTTTTTTAGGCGATTGGTCCCCTGGCAAAAGTAAAAGTATCCTATTGCTCCAAATTTTAAGGTACACCAGTCAGGACCTGCTCTAGGTACAATGTACAACACCAGAGAAGGCAATTTGTTGTAAATCTGAACATCATCAAGTGAGACTCTTTTGTCAGTCTTACTTCTCTTTAATCATACCGACTGTCATTTTAAAAAATCTGATAAAAGATTAAGAAATTAAGATTTGATTTGCTTATATGCTAACATGATTGAAGTTTCTATTTTGCAACCTTTACTTGTTTCACATGCTTAATTTCTTTGATCGATCATTCCAGTGTTCACTGTTGACTGAATAGAGTGATCTTGTGTTGGACAGATTTGAGCTGAATATGCTGGCATCATCAACCGATATTCAACCTGAAATTCAGCTTCTTTGGGTACATTATACTTGCAGTCTTGTAAACAACAATGTAAGTTATCAATCTTTGTTTTCTGATTTCAATGAATTTCTGAACTTGATAATTATTCACTAGCGGATCCAGGGGGGGGGGGGGTCCAGGGGGTCCTGACCCCCCCTATTTCAACACCCGCCCCCTTTCAAATCCATGTATAAGGGGTCGTGGACCCCCCCCCCCCCCCCCCCCCCCCCCCCCCCCCCCCCCCCCACCACTGAGTGGAGAAAAATTATTTGGGGACCCCCTCCTTTCAAAAATCTTGGATCCGCCCTTGATTATTTAATGTTACATTGTTATAACTTTACACTTAACTTGAAAATATCCATTGGCGGCCATTTTGTGTGAACACCTTTAATTCATTTTGTGTAAGAAAAATTAATTGCATGGCTAAACTTTAAATTATATTTGAATTATTACTGCTCCATTTAGTTTAAATACATTTTCTTTCAATTGGAACCATTAAATTTCATTTTTATGACATCACCTTATATTCCCCCTAAAAACATGCTTACTGCTCCTTTAATGACGTGTTGACAAAAGTGAAATGTGAATCATTACACTCCACTTTACTTTTTACTTATGCACCAATATGCCGCGATGAATTGTTTGTCAGTTGAGAAGCAGTGTTTCTAGGAGGTAAGGTAAGGGGGTCATTTTGACCTTTTTTTCCGGATTGGTCCCCTTGCAATAGTAGAAGTATCCTATTTCTCCAAATTTTAAGGGACACTATGTGACCAATCAGGACCTGCTCTTGGTACAACACTAGAGAGGGCATTTTTGTAAATCTGAACATCATCATGTGAGACTCTTTTGTTAGTCCAATTGTTTTGAGGTTCTTACCAAACCTTTTTTTGACAATTCCAAATAAAGATATAACTTCTATTTTTTTATTTGTTTGGTACAGACTTGTTTCATCTGCAGAGTTTCATATTTCACTTTAAATTAATAAATGCATCATATTAAAACTGACCAAGAGTTTCTCCTTGTTATATTTGTTAACAATATGTGTCATTTTCATTGCTTACATTCCCTGTAAAGAAAAATAACATTTCTGTTATATTACTTCTCTTACATCATAACGACTGTCATTTTAAAAAAATCAGATAATAGATTAAAGAAATTAAGATTAGTTTTGCTAATTTTCTAACGTGATTGAAGTTTCTATTTTGCAAGCTTTACTTGTTTCACATGCTTCACTTCTTTGATTGATCATTCCAGTGTTCACTGTTGACTGAATAGAGTGATCTTGTGATGGACAGATTTGATGCTGGCATCATCAACAGATATTCAACCTGAAATTCAGCTTCTTTGGGTACATTATGTTTGCAGTCTTACAACAATGTAAGTTATCAATCTTTGTTTTCTGATTTCAATGAATTTCTGAACTTGATATTTAATGTGGACCTTTTCCAGCATGTCCATGTCATAACTTTTAACCTGGTTTATAATGTCTAACATTCAGCTAGGATCATTAATCAAATACAAATTTATTACATGATCAGCGATTAAACACTTTAGTTTTATCAGTGAAGTAAACTAGGCAACACCAAAGCTCAAAGCTATATTATATTTCTCTCTGACCAGTGAGGATAAATTCATTAAATTGTATTGTCACTGGTCAGGTGTCAGAACTGCTTTCAGCTAGGTTACTAATGTGAACAAATGGGGGTAACTTTCCAGTGTTAAAGTCATTATAATTACATTTTTAGCTCATCTGGCCTGTAAGGCCCGATGGGCTTATGGCATGGCATGGTGTCCGGCGTCCGTCCGTCCGTCCATCCGTCCGTCCATCCGTCCGTAAACTTTGTGGAATTTCGACTTCTTCTCCAGAACCAGAAGGCCTAGAAAGCTGAAACTGTGTGTACAGACTCCTTGGCTAGTGAGGATTATAAATTGTAGCTTTGGTGGCCCTGTGACCCCTTATAAGGGCCACAGGGGCCACACCCTAAAAACCTATTTTCATCTTCTTCTCCAGAACCGTAAGGCCTAGAAAGCTGAAACTTTGTGTACAGACTCCTTGGCTAGTGAGGATTATAAATTGTAGCTTTGGTGGCCCTCTGACCCCTAATAAGGGCCACAGGGTCCACGCCCTAAAAACCTATTTTCATCTTCTTCTCCAGAACCAGAAGGCCTAGAAAGCTGAAACTTTGTGTACAGACTCCTTGGCTAGTGAGGATTATAAATTGTAGCTTTGGTGGCCCTGTGACCCCTAATAAGGGCCACAGGGGCCACACCCTAAAAACCTATTTTCATCTTCTTCTCCAGAACCATAAGGTCTAGAAAGCTGAAACTTTGTGTACAGACTCCTTGGCTAGTGAGGATTATAAATTGTAGCTTTGGTGGCCCTGTGACCCCTAATAAGGGCCACAGGGGCCACACCCTAAAAACCTATTTTCATCTTCTTCTCCAGAACCATAAGGCCAAGAAAGCTGAAACTTTGTGTACAGACTCCTTGGCTATTGAGGATTATAAATTGTAGCTTTGGTGGCCCTGTGAACCCTAATAAGGGCCACAGGGGCCACTCCCTAAAAACCTATTTACATCTTCTTCTCCAGAACCATAAGCCTAGAAAGCTGAAACTTTGTGTACAGACTCCTTGGCTAGTGAGGATTATAAATTGTAGCTTTGGTGGCCCTGTGACCCCTAATAAGGGCCACAGGGGCCACACCCTAAAAACCTATTTTCATCTTCTTCTCCAGAACCATAAGGCCTAGAAAGCTGAAACTGTGTGTACAGACTCCTTGGCTAGTGAGGATTATAAATTGTAGCTTTGGTAGCCTTGTGACCCCTAATAAGGGCCACAGGGGCCACGCCCTAAATACCTATTTTCATCTTCTTCTCCAGAACCGTAAGGCCTAGAAAGCTGAAACTTTGTGTACAGACACCTTGGCTAGTGAGGATTATAAATTGTAGCTTTGGTAGCCCTGTGACCCCTAATAAGGGCCACAGGGGCCACACCCTAAAAACCTATTTTCATCTTCTTCTCCAGAACCGTAAGGCCTAGAAAGCTGAAACTTTGTGTACAGACTCCTTGGCTAGTGAGGATTATAAATTGTAGCTTTGGTAGCCCTGTGACCCCTAATAAGGGCCACAGGGGCCACACCCTAAAAACCTATTTTCATTTTCTTCTCCAGAACCATAAGGCCTAGAAAGCTGAAACTGTGTGTACAGACTCCTTGGCTAGTGAGGATTATAAATTGTAGCTTTGGTGGCCCTGTGACCCCTAATAAGGGCCACAGTGGCCACGCCCTAAAAACCTATTTTCATCTTCTTCTCCAGAACCATAAGGCCTAGAAAGCTGAAACTTTGTGTACAGACTCCTTGGCTAGTGAGGATTATAAATTGTAGCTTTGGTGGCCCTGTGACCCCTAATAAGGGCCACAGGGGCCACACCCTAAAAACCTATTTTCATCTTCTTCTCCAGAACCATAAGGCCAAGAAAGCTGAAACTTTGTGTACAGACTCCTTGGCTATTGAGGATTATAAATTGTAGCTTTGGTGGCCCTGTGAACCCTAATAAGGGCCACAGGGGCCACTCCCTAAAAACCTATTTACATCTTCTTCTCCAGAACCATAAGCCTAGAAAGCTGAAACTTTGTGTACAGACTCCTTGGCTAGTGAGGATTATAAATTGTAGCTTTGGTGGCCCTGTGACCCCTAATAAGGGCCACAGGGGCCACACCCTAAAAACCTATTTTCATCTTCTTCTCCAGAACCATAAGGCCTAGAAAGCTGAAACTGTGTGTACAGACTCCTTGGCTAGTGAGGATTATAAATTGTAGCTTTGGTAGCCTTGTGACCCCTAATAAGGGCCACAGGGGCCACGCCCTAAATACCTATTTTCATCTTCTTCTCCAGAACCGTAAGGCCTAGAAAGCTGAAACTTTGTGTACAGACACCTTGGCTAGTGAGGATTATAAATTGTAGCTTTGGTAGCCCTGTGACCCCTAATAAGGGCCACAGGGGCCACACCCTAAAAACCTATTTTCATCTTCTTCTCCAGAACCGTAAGGCCTAGAAAGCTGAAACTTTGTGTACAGACTCCTTGGCTAGTGAGGATTATAAATTGTAGCTTTGGTAGCCCTGTGACCCCTAATAAGGGCCACAGGGGCCACACCCTAAAAACCTATTTTCATTTTCTTCTCCAGAACCATAAGGCCTAGAAAGCTGAAACTGTGTGTACAGACTCCTTGGCTAGTGAGGATTATAAATTGTAGCTTTGGTGGCCCTGTGACCCCTAATAAGGGCCACAGTGGCCACGCCCTAAAAACCTATTTTCATCTTCTTCTCCAGAACCATAAGGCCTAGAAAGCTGAAACTTTGTGTACAGACTCCTTGGCTAGTGAGGATTATAAATTGTAGCTTTGGTGGTCCTGTTGCCCCTAATAAAGGCAACAGGAACTTCCTTCAATTCTATTTTCATCCTCTTCTCCTGAAGTATAAGGTCTAGAAAACTGAAACCTATCGCCTATAAACTTAATTTTATGATTGGTGACCCTGTGGCCTCTACAAAGGGGGAATCACATTGGCCAAACTCTACAGCATAATTGATGATGAAGCCTGATGAGCTACAGAGCCAATGGCTCTATTTTTCATTGAAAATCATATAATGAAAAGAATAGTACTTCCAAATACCAGGTTTATTTCATCTTGTGACATTGGTACAGTTGATATTTCATGACTAATGCTAGAGGACTTGTGAAATGTCAAATTTGCCATGATGACACTGGATGAAATAAACCTGGTATAATGGAAAGTAACATTACTGGTATGTATCCTCTATATATCTAATTGTTTAAGGCCATTTTATTATCCACAGATTCAACATGGACTATGAATTCATCAATTCAAATACTTGCCACTCAGTTATTGGCAGAATGCAAAGTGAAATGACATGGCCTTGAAGGTAAAACACATGAAAATAGTAATATATTTAGTATGTGATATTGATGACAATAATACATGACTTAAATGTTAGCACTTATTTATAAATGCTTTTTTGAAGAGTGTATGACACCTGTCCATGATTTTTTTTGCTAATAAGGTCCACATATGCCACGCCCTAAAAACCTATTTTCATCTTGCCTAGAAAGCTGAAACTTTGTGTACAGACTCCTTGACTAGTGAAGATTATAAATTGTAGCTGTGGTGGCCCTGTGACCCCTAATAAGGGCCACATATGCCACGCCCTAAAATCCTATTTTCATCTTCTTCTCCAGTTGCACAAAGCCTAGAAAGCTAAAACGTTTTGAACAGCCTCCTTGACTAGTAAGTGGGGATTGTAATTTATAACTTTTGTGACCCTAGATTGCTTAATAAGGGGCCACTCTGTTAAAACTTATTTTCATCTTCTTCTCCAGAAGCATAAGGCCTAGAAAGCTGAACCTTGTCTACGTACTCCTTGACTAGTGGGAATTAGTGACCCTGTGTCCTCTGTTAAAGGACAACAGGGGTTACACCCTTAAATCTATTTTCATTTTCTTCTTCAGAAGCATAGAGTCCAGAAAGCTGAAAACTTGTGTACATACTTCTTGACTAGTGAGGATTATGATTCATTGCTATTTTGACCCTGTGACCCCAAATAAGGGCCACAGGGCATGTCCTTAAACCTATTTTCATCTTCATAGGGTCTAGAAAGCTGAAACCTTGTATACAGAAATTTGAGGTAATTTGGATTCTAATAGTAATTTAATAGATACATTTGGTGACCCTGTGATCCTTATAAAGTCTCAGGGATCAACATTTGCCACACCCTAAAGCAAAATTGATATGAAGCCGGATAAGCTACATAAGTAACTTTATTTTAGAATTGGTGACCCTGTTGCTGCTACTGAAACCTTCTGCCTCTTTTTCATTGTCTTACCCAAAATCACTAGGCATAGAATGCTGAAATAGTTTGGTATAGTATTAGGGTGGTAAAAAAGTTCCCTGGCTTTCATCTCAAAATCTTTCAGTATAATTTGATTAGACCTAAAATGTGGTTAGACTCATAGATGGAGTGGACCTTTTTACTCCTTGCACTACTTTTATAAATGAGTGTATAATTTGCATTTTAATTTTGTTTTTTCAAATTTATTATAAGATAAGAAACAAGGAATATGTCATAATGTTGATTGCATTCATACATGTGAGAGTCGGTAGAGTACTGCTGTAAATGTAGCAGGCGTGGAGCAAATCTCAGCTTTAGGACCACGAAAAGTAACTTCGATGGTTCCTTGATAGCGGAGTACAGAAATTGCACTGCACACAAAAATAGTGACAGCTGCCTGACATGACTTAACGTTGACATTGGCAGGGAGATCACTCGCAGTTCCTGTGTAAATCTATTGCTGGGACCATGACGATTCTTTGAAAATTTAATATTGCTGTTACTTTTGATTCTCTGTACATTGTAGTGACTTCATATCTGCATCAATTTGGTAGGAGGAATGCTGAATGATTCGCAAATCCAAATAAATCAGCTGATTAATCCATAATAGTATGCGTAACATTTCTGTCAACACCAACAGGCTGACTTTTGAACAAGACATGATTATTTTCAGCGTAATGTTAAGTAACTTTCAGCTTGTGAATGTCAAGAATTGAATTTCATGAATGACAAAAAAATAGTCTGGTTAAATTGACCTTAGGACATCACCATGGAACAACCACTTGGAAGTTTTGTTCACAGTATCTGACATGTTAGATGCAAAGAATATCTCACTTGCATGAGTTTAAGAATGTCACATAAAGGCCTAATTAAAAAATATATTGTCTCCATTATATGGTCATTGCATTCCATAGATAATTGATTAGTTAATGGAGATAACAATCTGTCATTGTTATGAAGAATGCATTACATCTCCTCTTTGAACTTGTTTTCAATCCTTAAATAAATATGTATAAATAGATTAGAATGTTTTTGATAATTTTCAGCATTAGAGGCATGTTGTCAAGCCAGGGCATCTCAACACAACAACAACTGAAGGATGTTCATATGCTATCATCAAGTGAGCAGAAACTTGTGACAGCATGCTGCTCTACTACATACCCAAACATACAACTCTCAAAATCTGGGTAACACTTCTTGGTAAGTTCAATGCCAAATAGCTCTTGGTGATGGCAGAGACGGGATTATCCCACATAGTGCTGTGGTTAGTGTGTTCGGCTTTGGATCAAGAGGTCTGGGGTTCAATTGAATCAAATCCTGCCAGGTTGTCTGCAGTAGAGAACTATTCTACAATAAGTAAGATTTGAGTGCAATGCTACACTGAATTTAAGTGCTGTACCACCAATACTCATATACTCTTAAAAGCAGGCTAAACTCCAAATCACTTCACCTATGATATACACTGTTTTCTGATAACTTTAAGAATGTGCAATATTATTATTTACGCTACGACGTAGTCGGGGGTATATAGCTCTCCGCATGTCCGTCTGTCCGTGTGTGCGGCCGACCGAAATAGTTTCCGGAGCATTACTTTAAAACTATACCACTTACAAACTTCAAATTTGGTATGGCAGTAGCCTATATGATGCTGTTGTGCCTTTTAGGGGTTTCATCTCAATGGTTCAAATAATTTTTGAAATTTTGACCAAAAAACTCTTGATTTCTGGACTTTGTCTTGTTTCGGAGCATAATTAAAAAACTATACCTCTTGGAAACTTCAAATTTGGTATGACAGTAGCCTATATGATGCTGTTGTGCCTTTTAGGGGTTTCATCTCAATGGTTCAAATAATTTTTGAAATTTTGACCAAAAACCGTCCAATTTCTGGACTTTGTCTCGTTTCCGGAGCATAATTAAAAAACTATACCACTTGGAAAATTCAAATTTGGTATGGCAGTAGCCTATATGATACTGTTGTGCCTTTTAGGAGTTTCAACTCCAATGTTCAAATAATTTGTGAAATTTTGACCAAAAACTGTCAGATATTCGGACTTAGTGTCGTTTCCGGATCATAATTTAAAAACTATACCACGTGGAATTTTCAAACTTGGTATGGCAGTGTCGTAGGAAGCGCCAACCCGCATGAGGAAGGAGTTACCATCCTGCAGGGTGGCACTTGTCTAGACTTTATCCCAGGGAATTAGCTTGATGCTATAGGATCCAACCTCAGGAGTTCTGGGGAGAGCATCTTATGAGACAGGCAGGAGTGGACAGAGACACACAAGATGATGACGTCATAGATATGATGGTTTATTCGTATGACATCAGAGTAGTTGTTACAAAAGTAAAGAGGGGAGGTCAGCTGTAACGTCGACGGCACATGGAGGCATAGTGAATGCCTCATGGCCCATACCCCACTTGCTGACTCCACTCCTACTTCCACTCTTAGTTCCACTCAACATCTACTCAAAAATCTACTGATTAGAATATCTGAACCCTCCTATTTAAAGGGTATATTTGACATTTGATTTTAGAGCCTTGAGCAAATAATATGTCAGCATAGGTTGTGATTGACATTCACTTCCTTGCGTCTAAATAAAACAATTGCAAATCTCAATAGCCCTAAGTGATTGACAAGTAAGCATTGGATAATTACCGAAGCATATACAAAAATTACTGTTATAGATAGGTGATTGCCTAAGGCAACATCCTTAGACAATGGAACAAGGCAAGATCCTAAAACAATGAAACAAGTTTCTGTTGTGGTTTGACAAAGTTGCTTGAAAATATTGATAAACTTATGGATAAGAAAATATGAAAATTATGGAGATAATATATACATATATAAGCACTATGATAGTTTCTCCCTCATCCAGTAAATTTCGTCCTCGAAATTTTTTTTTTCTTGTTGATAATGAAGTTTTGAAAAGTATGAATGAGTATGAGTATGATATACATGATACGTGCACAGTTGAAAGATTGTAATATGAATGAAAGTAATAAGGTAACGTTTTGTTAGGTTGTGTGATTTTCCAGCCAGTGTTCTTAAATAAACAGTAACATAAAAATTATTGTTACTATGGTAAATAATTATACTACAATCGGAGTTCCCATACATGTGAATGATGTCAGGAGTCTTGTATTGGTGAGCCCAGACTCGGCAAGGCTAATAAGATAGCATGAGCATGCTGAATGTGTATATATCCTAACTAACATCATTAACAAGGTATGACAACCTCAAGGTGTATATAATTTGGATGCATTTCATCATTAAAGAATACATTTTGACAACTATGAGCATATGTAATGCGTTAATCATGATCAGACTGTTTGCATCGAAGGATACTTCATAGCATGTAGTTGTCGAATGATGAAATGAAAATTGAATTTGAGAAACAATATTGCAGCATCATTTGGAAAGTCAAGGGTAAATAATTGTTACAAGTATCATATAAGTAATTGAGCTCAGGAGTCCAGCTTGGTGGCGTGACTCAAAACCGAAGCCGTATGTTGGCGTAAATAAGAAAGTGTAAGAATAAAAACCTAACTGATATCATAAACTTAAAGATAATAAATGAAACATGTTTACCCTTTGAATAGATAATATAGTTATAGAAATGTTTTGAACTGGCTGATAAATACACACAAACCTGACAGCACAGAATATCCTTATAACACATGGGACGAAAAACAATAAAAACTAATTGTTCGAAAACAGTCCACAATTTGCTGTCAAGTCCATGTCCAAGTTTTTGGTCTTCACGTCCTCTTTGTAGATCTTCGTAGTTGTGGTGCTTTGGATGTAGATGTCCGTCACCTGAAGTCCACGTCTTTAAAGGGGATCGTTGAAAGTGACAGGTCAGCAGCAATGTGGTCCTTCCATGGTTATCTGGATAGCTGGCTCAGTAGTGGGTCTTCTGCTTTCTTCTCATGTTGCTCTTGGAGAATTCCAGGCTGGTTCCGTCATCGGGATCTTCATTTCTCCACCATTTGTCGTAATAAGCACCAACCCGCATGACGAAGGAGTTACCATCCTGCAGGGTGGCACTTGTCTAGACTTTATCCCAGGGAATTAGCTTGATGCTATAGGATCCAACCTCAGGAGTTCTGGGGAGAGCATCTTATGAGACAGGCAGGAGTGGACAGAGACACACAAGATGATGACGTCATAGATATGATGGTTTATTCGTATGACATCAGAGTAGTTGTTACAAAAGTAAAGAGGGGAGGTCAGCTGTAACGTCGACGGCACATGGAGGCATAGTGAATGCCTCATGGCCCATACCCCACTTGCTGACTCCACTCCTACTTCCACTCTTAGTTCCACTCAACATCTACTCAAAAATCTACTGATTAGAATATCTGAACCCTCCTATTTAAAGGGTATATTTGACATTTGATTTTAGAGCCTTGAGCAAATAATATGTCAGCATAGGTTGTGATTGACATTCACTTCCTTGCGTCTAAATAAAACAATTGCAAATCTCAATAGCCCTAAGTGATTGACAAGTAAGCATTGGATAATTACCGAAGCATATACAAAAATTACTGTTATAGATAGGTGATTGCCTAAGGCAACATCCTTAGACAATGGAACAAGGCAAGATCCTAAAACAATGAAACAAGTTTCTGTTGTGGTTTGACAAAGTTGCTTGAAAATATTGATAAACTTATGGATAAGAAAATATGAAAATTATGGAGATAATATATACATATATAAGCACTATGATAGCAGTAACCTATATGATGCTGTTGTGCCTTTAAGAGGTTTTAATTCCAAAGTTCAAATTATATTTGAAATTTTTACCACTGCAAAGAATACATATATTGGAATGTTGATACCACTGCAAAGATTACATATATTGGAATATAAATTGACCTACGTGGAACTGAATGGAAGGTGAGAGTTTGTTGAAAAACATTTATTATCATAGTTATACAAGTTCACACCTATTCAGACAAATTAAATTTTAAAAATACGGTAACAATCCTAGGACTTATCAGAACATATGACTTTTCACTATTTTCGTCAAGGAAAGACGGTCAAACTACAGGCGGGGGTATGTGAGCTGCGCTCACTTTTGCCTTGTTATATTGGTATAAACAGTGTTATACGCATCAAAACACATTTCTGAAAATATCCATTGATGTATAAACAATTTCTACCTAAACTTTCAGAAGAACATTGCTTAACAAATTATTTTACAGGAAGTTATATAGTGTATAGTGTTAACATATCACATTTGAATAATGCAAATATTTATTTGGTCATTACCATCTAGTCATGGAGAAATCTTCTTATACATAAATCCATTCAATTCATAGACTTTTTTTTCTAATAGAGATTTTGCAGGATATTGTTTCGCTGACATGACAATGCTATCGGCTCTGCACATGGTTCCGTGGTTCTAAATGCTTTTGTTCCCCTGCCATATTTCGAAAAAAGAATAGTAATTTTTTAGCTCATCTGGCCTGTAAGGCCCGATGGGCTTATGGCATGGCATGGTGTCCGGCGTCCGTCCGTAAATTTTGCACATTTTCGACTTCTTCTCCAGAAGCATAAGGCCTAGAAAGCTGAAACTTTGTGTACAGACTCTTTAGGTAGGGGGTATTATAATTTATAGCTTTTGTGGCCCCTAACACTTAAAATATATTTTCATCTTCTTCTCCAGACCTAGAAACTAAAACTTTGTGTACAGACGGGGTTATAATTTGTAGCTTTTGTGGCCACTAATAAGGTCACAGGGGCCATGCCCTTAAACCTATTTTCATTTTCTCCAGAAGCATAAGGCCTAAAAAGCTGAAACTTTAAAGGCTTTATTTACAGACTCATTGACAAGTTGGGATTATAATTTATAGCTTTTGTGGCCCCTAATAACAATCACAAAGGGCCACGCCCTTAAAACCTGTTTTCATCTTAGTTCTGTCGAAAACAGATAACCCCGGCCATAGAAAGGCTCCTTAGAGGGTAAAAGACTGCAAAGTAAAGAAAATTTCCGAAATAAGGTTAATATTACACTTCAAATAGCATAATCAATTCAAAGACCAAAGAACCAGCAGAAAGAAACAGTTTTAGGAGATATTTTATGAGTGCTTCCCTAGAAAATTTCTAACAAGGAGATGTTTACACTGCAGCATTGAGGAAAGATGATATTTTACAGCAGCTTCAATCACTTTCAAGTGCCTACACAAGTATGATGAAATAGTCTTCACGTGAAGAACACAATGAGCGTACATTGCAAAATAAGTTAACACGTTAATAACAGTTAAAATATTATCCTTATATAATAAAAAGCAATATACATACAATTTGGTGGCCCTATGAATCCTTACATGCTTAAAATGTGACAGTGAAAAGGTCAACCATGCGGCTGACAAATCCATACATCAGCCATTCAGGTCCCTTACAAATGTGATGACTATATCCCTAAACCTAATCATACTGCTTATACTATTTTCTTCTCCAGAAGCAAAAGGGCTAGAAGCTGAAACTTTGTGTGCAAGCTCCTTGACTAGTGAGGATTATGATTTATAGCTTTTGCGACCGGGTGGCCCCTAAAAACCTATTTTTATCTTCTTCTCCAGAAGCATAAAGCCTAGAAAGCTTAAACTTTGTGAACAGACTTCTTGACTAGTGATGACTACACGTATAAGGGCCACAAGGGCTTAAAACCTACCATTATTTTCATTTGCTTCTTCAGAACCAAAATGCCTAGAAAGCTAAAATCTTAAGTACAGACTCCTTCTATTGAAGTTACAGTCTTGGTGACCCTATTGCCCCTAAAAAGGGTTTGTTGAACCTTTGGATCCTATACCATAAATTATCAATTGAATACTTGAGCTTTTTCCATTTCTGTTTTGATTACAGGTTTCTGAAATCACATCATATATATTTAAGTCTAGAATTTGAGACCTTCTGGTCCCTACAAAGGAGGAAATCACATTGACCACAGCAAAATTAGATATGAAGCCTGATGAGCTACAGAGCCAATGGCTCTATTTTTGTTCCTTAGTATACCATTTTTTCTTTTCTTAGATATTGACCTTTTTGATTGTCACATGCTCATGTTTCTAGTTCCAAAATGTTATGATTTCTTGGCCTTTTCACAACTGTTCTTTTTTAGCTCATCTGGCCTGTAAGGCCCGATGGGCTTATGGCATGGCATGTTGTCCGGCGTCCGTCTGTCCATCCGTCCGTAAACTTTGTGGAATTTCGACTTCTTCTCCAGAAGCATAAGGCCTAGAAAGCTGAAACTTTGTGTACAGACTCCTTGCATGGCTAGTGAGGATTATAAATTGTAGCTTTGGACGACCTATGACCACTAATAAGGGCCACAGGGGCCATGCCCTAAAAACCTATTTTCATCTTCTCCAGAACCATGAGGCCTAGAAAGCTGAAACTTTGTGTACAGACTCCTTGACTAGTGAAGATTATAAATTGTAGCTTTGGTGGCCCTGTGACCCCTAATAAAGGCCACAGGGGCAACACCCTAAAAACCTATTTTCATCTTCTCCAGAAGCATAAGGCCTAGAAAGCTGAACTTTGTGTACAGACGCCTTGACTAGTGAGGATGATGAATTGTAGCTTTATAAAAATAATAAAGGCATCAGGAACGTCCTTCAAATCTATTTTCATCTTCTCCTGAAGTATAAGGCCTTGAAAACTGAAACTTGTCGCCTATAATATACAGTGTTTAAAATATTGCCCGTCAGCCAGTCCTTGAACTGGCTACTTTTTGCCAGGACCGGTTACTTTTTGGTCAGGACTGGTAACTTTTAAATTTTTTTCTTAAATTTCCCAAAGGAATTGACCAATGAATTTTCAGGACAGGCTAGATTTCCAATCTATTTTATACACTACTAAATACTAAATTTTATGATTGGTGACCCTGTGGCCTCTACAAATGGGGAATCACATTGGCCACACTCTACATCATAGTTGATGATGAAGCCTGATGAGCTACAGAGCCAATGGCTCTTTTTTGTTTGGTTGACAACTTCTTCATACATATTTTATAACCTCACTTCGAAGTAAGTGTGGGCACTCTGTCCTTCCGTTGTGTCAATTATCTCAAAAACAGTTAACTCTTACTTTAGATCGACCAAACTTTTGTACACAAGTTGACAATAACTTTGTCTTGAGTAGAGAACAATTTTGAATTTTCTGGAATTAAGTTTTCTTGTTGTTTCAATGAACATCACTTTTTGAACAAAAATCAATATACCTAGATGAGAGAAAGTTTCGTACTAGGATACACTTGATAATACGCTCCTTCAAAGTGGAAAGCCATGTTATGCCAATTGATTGTGAAGTTTGACTTGGAGTGATTACCAGTTCTGATGCGCCAATAACACCTATGTGAATAAAATATTGGTGATGGGTACACCTGATAATAAATCTATTTCCAGGATATTATTTTTGATAGAATTATTACTCTTGATTTTAAAATAGGACCTTGAGTCAAGGTGGGACAAGTTTACTCGACGCCATGACACCTAGGTGAATAAAAGTTTGGTTTTGGATACCCCCATATGATACTTTTAAATGAGTTTGAAAACCATCCGAATGTTATTTTGGACGGAGTTATTGTCCCTGATTTTGCAATTGTACTTGGAGCCAATAACGATTTGAAGCTCAATGTTTTCTCAAACACTATTACACTTTAGTGAATAAAAATGTTGTTTTTGATACACTTACTTTAATACTGTGATCAAATTTAAAAGAAAGTTAAAAGAATGTATACAATTTCAGTGCATTGTGAAAAGTTGACTTTTTTCGATCAGATTTTAGTGACGAAAGTGTCTTATATAGTATCTATATTACTTGTGTTTTCAATATATCAAGTCAAGATTATTTTTTTCTTCATTCATTTTTAAAAAAAACCTTGGAATATGTCACGACATATAAAACGACTTACCGGTATATAGTTTTATATGTCGTGACAAACATATATTCCAAGGTTTTTTAAAAAAATGAATGAAGAAAAAAATAATCCTGACTTGATATATTGAAAACACAAGTAATATAGAAACTATATAAGACTTACAATAACTGCAAAAATTTAGATTTCAAAAGAGATTTGGAACCCTATGGCTCAAGGGGCCACATCCTAAAACCTATCTTCATCTTCTATAACAGAATCAAAGGGTTTAGAAAGCTTAAAAGACAAATCTTTAAAACTGTAAGACCTAGCTCAATGAAACTTGGTACATGGATAAATCATTATGTGCAGATGTGCCTTTTGGGGGTTTCAATTTTTTGGGATTATTATTTTTAGCAGTTTCCATGGAAACGTATCTCAGAATTTTGTTTCAGGAGCAAAGCTCAAAAACTGTAAGACTCAACCAAACTTGGTATATGGATCAATCATTTTGTGTAGATGTGCATTTTGGGGGTTTTAACTTCTTTCGATTATTATAGCCATTTGTACACAAAGTTTCAGCTTCCTAGACCTTATGGTTCTGGCGAAGAAGATGAAAATAGGTTTTTACATATTCCGCATGCATCGGGCAAGATATGCATTTACAAGAAATTCATATTCACCCTTGCGACAACTCGTCGGGAAAGTTGTGACTCTATCAGCGCCCCCTGTAGGACAAACAGAGTTACGTCCCTTGCGTCAGTCCATCTCGAACTCGAAGAGAAATTTAATTTCTAATTAATCCCTTAGTTACATTGTGACAACAGTCATAAAAACGATGCATGAATATAGGTCACCAAAATACTGCATAGAATAAGGTTGTATCTCTCAGTTTCTATTTAGAAATCGCATCGTTTTATTACAGTTTTGTGTGCTCAATTGAAACATATCCTCGCTTTTGATTGGCCTACACAATAGCTCAATAATCAGGCTACTTCCTGTCACAACTTTCCCTTCGAGTTGTCCAAAGGGTGAATATGATTTATAATCCTCACTAGTCAAGGAGTCTGTACACAAGGTTTCAGCTTTCTAGGCCTTATGGTTCTGGTAAAGGAGATGGAAATAGGTTTTAAGGGTGTGGCCCTTATGTTGCACAGCACAGCCCTGTCAGGGCCACCAAAGCTACAATTTATAATCCTCACTGGCCAAGGACTTTCTAGGGCTTGTGGTTCTGGAGAAGACAAAATTCCATTAAGTTTACGGACGGACAGACGCCAGACGCCATGCCATGCCATAAGCCCATCCGGCCTTACAGGCCAGATGAGCTATAAATGAGTTTCTTCTCAGTAAATCTCATAGAAAAGTTTGCTTGTTCTTACTCAAAATAAATTAAAGGTGTTCAAACAAAAATGTCTGCCAATGAACTTTATGTAAATCTTTATAACTTTTTCTCTGACTATTGATGATTGTTTAAAAACTGTGTAATGAGATTGTAATATGTGTAATATTTTTAATTATCAATGAAGAAGTGAAGATATAATTTTCAAAAATAAAATGCAACTGTCCCTTTAAACATTGTGTTTACTGATGACATTGTATTCAGCAGTATCCATATGATCGATCAACAGGATTCTTGTGAATGATTTCACTGATAGTCTTAAGTTAAATTGTAAAGCCTTGTTGGCTTGATATCTCACTTGGTGGATACACAGACAGAACATGAACAGTTTTCAATTTCTAATGAATGTGGTATCTCATTAATATTTCAAAAGCCTGATTGCAGACATTTTTAAGTCTTCAAATTTGGTCACATTTGGTTACATTGAGTTATTCAGCAGACACAAGTTGCTTTTGATGATACTGTATAACTATTTCTCTGCTTTGATAACATTGATTACATGAGTTTTCATCATAAATTATGTTTTGTGAAGGCCGTCAAATGGCAGATGGGGTATTGTGATCTAATTTCTTCCTTGTTGCTCAATAAAAGTGTGTATAAAGGCAGTTGATGAAACAGTCATAGACATTAACTTTCAATTACCATTTAACCTATATTTAAGTAAATATTGTCTGCATTAATAATACTGCTGTCCTTAACATATGAAAAGTACACTTGCAAAATTTGCATCACTAAAAGTTTACTTTTTTTCAAATAGTATGTTTGATTCATTTCTATGAGAACTCACAACTAACATTTATTCTTATGTTTTGATTTCAGGTATGATGAATATCAAGATGTACTCTACTTCTGTAAATGTCAACTGACTGACCTTCAAATGTGAATGAATGTAGATATTTTGATATGAAGTAAACAATTTGAACCATTATTCTCAGATTTGTTTTTGAAATTATTCTTATTGTCTTCTTGTTTGCATGTGTTCATTAGAAGGTTTAGACGTTGATAACATTCAGAGGATGTCGGTTTACTTAGTATAATGTTCAAAGGACTTTGATTTACAACGTTCAGAGGCTGGTTAACCAAGTTTGAGGAACATTAATTCATGACCTGCAGTGGACATGATTGAATAATGTTGTTTTGGACGTTTGTTTATGACATTCAGGGGAGATTATGTCACAATGTTCTACTAACGTTTGTTAACAACATTCAGAGGACGTTGGTTTACGACATTAAGAGGACATTTGTTGACAACATTCAAGGTATATTGGTTTACAACATTCAAGGGAGGTTTGTTTCCAATGTTAAATTGACGTTTTTTTTGCAATGTTGAGATGACGTCAAACATAACGTTTGAATCGCATAAGAAGGACAACGTTATCTGAATGTTGGTATTGTAACGTTACAAAATAATGTTAGAATGACGTTAAAATGAATCTATTGGTAACGTTTGAAAAAAACGTTGCCAGAAAATTAGTTTTGTAACGTTTTAAACTAACGTTAAAATAAATCTACAAATAACGTCATTATAACATTAGAAAAGAACATTACTCATATGTTGGTTTTAAAACGTTATAAAACGACGTTAGAATTACGTTCTAAGGAATCGACAAATAACATTAAGAAAAAGGTTGTCACAACATAACTATTGCAACGTTAAAATTACATAATAACGAACCTACAAATAACGTCATAATAACATTAGAAAATAACATTACCTAGATGTTGGTTTCATAACGTTATAAATCGACGTTTGAATAACGTTTTAAGGAATCTACAAATAACATCTAAGAAAACGTTGCCAGGAAGTTGATTTTGTAACGTTACAAAATTACGTAAAAAGATGTCCACAAATTATATCATGATAACATCAGAAAATAACGTTATGTGGATGTTGGTATAATAACATTACAAGTCAACGTTTGAATGACGTTAAAAGGAATCTACAAATAATGTCCAAGAACAATGTTTCCAGAATGTTGGTTTTGTAACGTTACACAATTACGTTAAAAATACGTAAAAAGGAATCTACAAATTACGTCAAAATAACATAAGAAAACAACGTTGCCATAATATTGGTTTTATAACGTTATCAAATTACGTTAAAATTACGTAAAAAGGAATCTACAAATGACGTAAAACTAACATTAGAAAATAACATTTCCCCGACGTTGGTTTCATAACGTCATTAAACAACATTACAACAACATTTGAATGACGTTATAAGGAATCTACAAATAACGTTGGGGCAAAACGTTGGCACAACATTGGCTTTGTAACGTTACGAAATTACGTCAAAATTACGTAAAAAGGAATCTACAAATTACGTCATAATAACATTATAAAATAACGTTATTGACACCTTCACACGACGTTGCCACAACGTTGTGACAACGTAAAATTGTTTGCTGCGCAGGTACTTTAACTCTAGGGTTATTTGAGACTAGGCCCAGAGCACTCTAGAGTTATTTCGGGCTAGTTTCGGATGACTCTAGAGTTATCTGAGGCTAGCCCGAAATGACTCTATCTTAGTTTCATCGAAAATGTTTTTAGAAAATGTTGAATTTGAGGTAGAGTCATTTGAGCCTGGATAGAGTCATTTAAGACTGGGCGTTCCCCTGGGCCCATATGACTCTAAGAGTTCTTTGAGACTAGGCCCAGAGCACTCTAGAGTTATTTCGGGCTAGTTTGGGATGACTCTAGAGTTATCTGAGGCTAGCCCGAAATGACTCTATCTTAGTTTCATCGAAAATGTTTTTAGAAAATGTTGAATTTGAGGTAGAGTCATTTGAGACTGGGCGTTTCCCTGGGCCCATATGACTCTAGAGTTATTTGAGACTAGGCCTTGAGCACTCTAGAGTTTTTTCGGGCTAGGCTCAGATGACTCTAGAGTTATCTGAGGCTAGCCCGAAATGACTCTATCTTAGTTTCATCGAAAATGTTTTTAGAAAATGTTGAATTTGAGGTAGAGTCATTTGAGCCTGGATAGAGTCATTTGAGACTGGGCGTTTCCCTGGGCCCATATGACTCTAAGAGTTATTTGAGACTAGGCCCAGAGCACTCTAGAGTTATTTCGGGCTAGGCTCAGATGACTCTAGAGTTATCTGAGCCCAGCCTGAAATAACTCTAGAGTCATATTTTGCCTAGAGTTATTTGAGGCTGATACACCGGTCTGGCTGTTGCCGGGCTGATTGCTGCGCCCTTCACTTTTGGAGCATCGCTCGGACTTAATGTCGCCGGAGCGGCTGTAGGGATTGTGAGCGGGGTGGGAGGTGTTGCCACGGCTGTTGCCTAGGGCATTATCAACAGTAAAACCACAAAGGAAACGCAAGAAGCTGTAGAGCAATATCAGCAAGCCATAGAGCTGGTTCAGAAGAGGATAAAGCAACTTAAAGATACTGTTTCATACTTACATGCGGTTCAGGCTGAAATTTAGCTATTGAGAAAAGATATACATCACTTTGTAGAAAAATCTTTCGTCGAAATTTTGATATCATATTTAGATTGTTTAATCAACAATAACATACTTATTTCGACGCCCAAAGAGCAGTACCCCTTGTAGAAAGGGCATAGCATTTAACGAACCCGCTTTCGGTGACGTAATCATTACGCGTGTAGGATTTACACCGTGTCACAACTAGCGTATTTGCGTTCGATGAGTATCAACTTTGGCAGCAACGAATACCTTATTCGGAGAAAAATAAAATAAAATCTAGTCGTGCGCGACAAAGACGGTTTTCAAACGTATATTTAGAGACCGGAAGTTGAAGAGATGGCCACACTTGATTCGCCTTTATGTTGACTGCCGTTTCCGTAATTTTGGTAAATTATCTCATATTTAATGAATTTTGGTCCGATTTTCCCTAGGTTGGTCGCTAAATTTGTCTAAAAATACAACGAATACATTAAAAATACTTTTTAAAATATTGCAAGTATGATACAGCATCTTAACGACATAAAATCCACTGGTGATCCGGAAGCTGTCGCGCGAGTTGTGAACCAACATTTGACATCTATTTCCAATAAAGAAGATTCGAAGGCGTTATTTAACATTGCACGTAGTGCTGAAATAGGGTGGGGTATTAGCAGAAATGGCGATATATGATATTTGACGTGGGCACGATAGCAGCAAGGTCGACAGCTCCCTGAAGATTTTGAAGGTAATATTGGTGGAGTTGCCATGTTTCGCCTCACCATTCCCCTCGATATACACACCATCGTCACCAACAGCATCAAGATCCACAAGAACACGCCCTCCGAGGGCGCAGAGAAGATCCGGGATATGGCGAGAGCTATCAGAGAACATGAGATGTTCCAGTAAATCCTGGACTTAGCAAAAATTATAAGAACATAAGATTTTTCAGTAGACATTCAACAATAAGATATGAGAAGAATACATTTGCCCGTGAAGGCGCAGCTAATTGTCTTCCTCAATTCATATTGTATTTACAGAATTAGAAACTTGATGAAGCCTTCGATGTCAAACTGATCATATGATCCTAACACTAGATTTAACTTTATCAATAATTTTCCATGTCATTATCAACACAAGGTTGTTATGTCTTTTCTATTATTTAGCCTCCTTTCTAGGGCGCGAGGTCTGAAGCCTAGCCTATGTTTATGTTTCAAGTGACAACTACGATATAGAGATTATTACCCAAGGAAGTGTGTCATATGACTTTTACGAAACGAGTGTGAATTTTTGTATTACCCGAGCGAGAGCGAGGGTTATACACAAATTTGCACGAGTTTCGTAAAAGTCATATGACACACTTCCGAGGGTAATAATTTCTTTATTACCGATTCAATTCATTTTACCATCTTAGAAATATCCAAGAACGGGCCGCTTCCCTTGCGACGGCCGGCTACGGTGACGTCACGAACAATTGTGTTATGACGTCACAGGCGAAGTGATATGTGCACTAGTGCTCATATTGAAAATACGTCACAACTTATTTCCAACCATATGGGTAATAAATAGAGGATATTATATGAGTGTCCATGACATACTATATTTACGACACGAGAGCGAGGGATATACTGATATTTAGGCACGAGTGTCGTAAACATAGTATGTCATGGGCACGAATATAATATTCTGTTTATTACCGTAGTCCCAATATTGAAGAAAATGCTCAAAAATTACTCCTCAGCATAGACGGACTAGCCGAAGCCGGCCCGTTTAGATTGTGATGTCATAGGCGAAGCGTGACGTCAAAGCATTGTTTATTACGTGACGTCACAATGCAAAAGTGATATTTTGCCCTAGGGCAAAATATGAAAAATATGAACCTCGATATGACTGCCCTCGTAGGTAATAAATATGTATATGACTCGGGTTAAAGAAGCGAAAACACAGTCGTCGCGTTAATGCTTTATTTCATTATTCCCAAATAATTTCTTTATTCGTGCTGTACATACCCCGGTGTGAGACTTACAATGTATTAACAACATGCTTCATATAAAGAGAAATCCGGTACACGTAGAACATGTGTTCCTTGTAGAGTGGTATGCTGTTGCTTTACATGAATATTTGTATAATTTTGATCATGCAAATATAAATGTTTAGAGATAAGAAATAGACGTAATTAAATGACATTCAATGTTGAACAATCTATCAAACGAGTTCATGATTTCTTTGTCATTCATATGTATGATTTCAACAAAGATAATAATATGCTTTGCTAAATAAAATATAAAATGCATTTTTTCTCTTTCAAAAGGTCCTTCCAAATAGTCAGAGAGAAAGGTAATATAAATATGCGTTAAGCAAACCTTGTTAAAACCAGCTGAGACTCGATATACATATTATAGCGAATTACACCCCTATCCCGTGACGAACAAGCGCGTAAATCAGCTTATCATTTGAGAGCTGGCCATGTTCGCACTTCTGAAAAAAAAGCAAGAAATCTCTATCTGTCACTTGATACTTTATTAAACTTTTCGATATGTTGATAATACCTATCACCAAGTATAGAAGCGAAATTTGGGGTAAAGAAAATACAGTTGACAATAAACAATTTAAAATTAAATTCCTTAGGATTGCTACTTGTTTGATCTACTCCTAGCTTCAAGGGTTTATGGGACCTATGGTCGCTTTCTATTGACATAACGATTGTTTGATCTACTCCTAGCTTCATGGTTTATGGGACCTTGGGTCGCTTCCTGTTGACATAACGATTGCTAAAAGGGTGATCACGTGCACATTTAGCAACTAAGAAACCGCTACTTCCTCAATTAAACTATCACATAGGCGTGGGAACCGGGAGGGGGTATTTTCCAAACTGTTCAGACAGATTAAAGTTACAAATTGTTCAAACAAGAAAAACGGTATTAAAACGTACGGTAAAGCCCTGTGGCGTCCTTTTTCCCCCTCAATATATATTCCTACCCAACCCAAACACGCCCCTCCCTTTCCCGCTTTTCAAATAAAATAACAAACACATAAATTGAGTCTACCACCTATCTACCAATCTAAGAACAACCTCTAACAATACCCTACATCCACATTGTAATAAAGTATCTCACATAAAAAGTATTTTGAATACTTGTGGTTTGACAAATGTATTTGATAATCCTGATTGTGTCTGTAACTGTGGCTAGTCTCTATGCTAGAATCAACTCATAAAGATCATGTTATACAGCAATGAAGAGATGATATAGACAAAATAATAATACTATTAGAAACTATACAAAGATTTGCCATTCTTTGCAAAATACTTCTTGCTACCTTACTGTTTCTCTGGGCCCTTGCAATATGTCATTCCGGACATCAAATCATCATTTACCAGTAGAGACTGGACGCTGGAAAAATAAAAAGGGAATGAGTAGAAATTGCAATCTTTGTAACTCACCGGCGAAAGCCGATGAGTATCATTATTTCTTAAAATAATACGGAAAATGGCCGACTCTTGTCAAATTTAAATTGCTGTTTAAGGTTTGGTTGCTCAACATATCATTATCAAACACTATTTGTGTTTCAGAACATTTGATCTAGTTCTTTTTAATAGGAGTTCCAATATTATCCATTTAAAGATGCACTAGGCCGGATGTCTTCCTCGATAATTGACTATCGCCGATGTGATCGTTACGTATTGGATTTTACGGATAACAAGATCACGTGATTCAGACTGGGCGCCTGCCAAGCGACGCGGGCGATATTTTGACAGGGGATTCCCCTTATTGACACGCGATCGCTGATTGGCTGTTACATTCTCGCTCTTGTTGTGATTCAAATGTTTGTGAAAAGTTCGTGTTTAAAAAAAGAGGGTTTTTTTCTGGTATGTGTTCGTGGCTTTTAAAAATTATTGTATGCACATAATCTTTTTATGGCAATTTGAACAATATGAAGATAATCAATTATAAAACATTTTTTCAATTGTCAATTCACTTCATTCATTTGAATGAACATCGCAGGGTTTTTGTGGTGTTTTTTTACTGATCTACCATCATTCTTGTTCTTTTATCTCCTGATAAATTTTTTTCTTTGAAAAGGGTATTAGGTTATCTATATCTTATATGGTCGGCATGAAACATTACTGATACTCGAAAGACTAATTAAGTGGTGGACTAACTGCTTGGCTTGCATTAATACTTGACTTGCAGATCTGAGACAATGACTGTCATCATTTTCAATTGAGTTCCACTTACATATCAATGAACATCTTCCAGTAGGTTTTGCAAACAAAAGCAAGAAGTGCTCTAGAAATGATACATTCTCTCCCCGCCAGCCTCTGTTATAACTCGGGTACGTCTCGGGCTTCCCCTTGCCCTTCCCCCTTTAACTCTGCAACATTTCAGCCAATGAAAAAATATTTTCACATCAATTTTCTAATAGATTAATTACATAAAGTTTGCAAATGCATTGAGTCATCCAAGTGTGAAGGCAAGTCTCGAGCGGCAGATATTCTTCAAGTGTTGAAAGCAGCCGTCACGCAACCATTATACCGAATGCACGTGATGCACGTGCAGTAGAGCGACGGTGTCAGTCACGTGGTGTGTGAGTCTGTGCGGCGAGTCCTGTCCCGGGAATAGATCATAGATTCAACTGTTCAACCAAAATGTCAAGTTTTTATACTCATACCATATATGTTTTCATTTTTATACTGTGCATCTGCTTTCAGCTCACGACAGGTATGTTGTTGGTTTATATGGTGTATATGTATAATGTGCATCATTACTATAAATATACTTGTATATTTTGGTAGGGAGACTAGTTGTAAATTCAAGTTTTGATGGGAAACAACATGAACAAAAGTTCAATTAAATAAGTTTCAGGAAAGATCTACTGGGCGAATTAGAACAGTTTTATTGGGAATGTTTGACCTACAAAGATTTGATAGAATATCCACGAATTTTGGAGTACTTGTATTGATATCATCAAACCTGATAAAAGCCCAATCAATATCCCGTACATTTTGCCGAAAAGTATTTGTATCAATATTTTTATAATTGTAGATCAATCTTAAATATGCTTTCTGTGTTTGTTTGGTGGACTTAAGGGACACACTAACAGAACAGTGGTCACTACAAAATGGAGGGGATACACCCGAAGATGTGACAATTTCAGGACATGATACAAATATAAGATCAATTAGTGTTGTCGAATGTTGGGTAATACGTGTTGCCTCGTTTATTAACTGGGTCAGGCAATATATCGACTTAATATGTTCAATATTTTGGTCAATTCTATTTAAAAGGTTAGCATTGAAATCCCCTAGAACTATAGTCTTAATGTTAGTGTCTATAGCTAAGCCAATTGATTCTTCGATAAGATCCCAATAGTAAGAGCTAGTATTTGCCCTGTAGAAAGTACCAACAAGATAACTCTTATTCTTACAGGTAATTTGTGCCCATACTGCTTCTAACCCAGGAAGCTGTAAATCAGACCTTGGCTTACAGTATATTGAATCCTTAACATAAATAGCGACCCCACCCCCCCTTGTCTGCCTGTCATTACGAAGTGGTGGGTGAAATCCGGGAAAGCTAACATCAGCATTAGAAATACCATCGTGTAACCAAGTTTCACTTATACATATGACGTCATATTCATGCAATTCTGCATACACTAAGTCTTCTTTGTCCTTAAGACTACGGACATTAGTATGTACCATACTTATATCTGCTGGCACAGGTCCCGGACGAGGGTGGATATCTCCACAGCAGAGCAGTAATATTAGTGCTACCCGAATACCCCTTATCCCAAGTGTGCAGACTAACATCACCAGATAGAAAGTAGATATATCTATTTTATCCTTTATCTTCAGTGATTTACAGTTAAATACCCCAATTCTCTGTCGATATTGTACAATGTCAACCCCCATCTAGTAATCTCACAAGTATATATAAGACTGAGAAAAGGGGTTGAAAAAACTGAAGTATACATTTGAAACTTATTTGAGTACACAAGTTTTCCACGAAGACATGTTTTTCCGTGTATTCAGTATTGATGAGTGGCATGTTGTAGGAGTGAGAATTCTTTGTCATTTTGAAACGAAAAAGGAAACATGAGTTAAGTTCTTTTTTTGAACATATGAAAAGAAAAACTAAAACAAGATAGATATGTTCTATCAGAGTAAAAATAATAAAAAGAAAACGAGGAAAATACCTGGGAGAACCCGACCCAAAAGAGAGTTCGTAATTTACATCTACCGTGTAGTCAAGTGAATGTGTAATTGTATATGATGCAACTTGGTAGTAGCACCATATTCATCAATGAAAATAACAACCTTCCAAAGTCAGTGTTGATACATGTCTACAATCTTCTGATATGAAAACTATTCAAAATTATAAATCACACAATCGATTTTTCGAATAAAGGACATCTAATTTCGAGTCCTAATTTGTGATAAGATAAAGATAAACAAAACAACAGTAGTCAATCTCAGTCACCGTAGAGCAGCGATGATTTCATGCTGCACGGTTTTTGCATGTAACCACGCGTCAACACAGTTAAGCGAGACACATTGTTTTCATTGGCTGCTACTGTTTATGAGTCATAGCTGCCTGTCGGTTAAACCAATGGTCATGATTTTGTTTAGTTCAATTTTCCCTACGGCTGTCATGATCATTTGATATTTGGTTTTGTTATCATTTGCTGGTGTGCTTTTATTGCTTAGTGTTTCATTAGAGCTTCTGCATTTTTTGTTATTGTCTGGAGTTGATCCAGCGGAATCGGATGCAATCTAAATAAATTTAGATCAACAGGTCTTATATTTGGTCATACACGTGTGTGGTCATACATGTATGACCAAATATGAAACCTGTTGATCTAAATTTATTTAGATTGAATCGGATGTGTCTGACAGGTTACTTTGTCTTTGTCTTTTATTGTTTTTTTTCCTGTTACTGTAAACGGTAAAACCGTCAGTTTCCATATTGGTTGTTTCCTGTAATTCTATATCGCCGAATGCGATTTGGAAATCAGATGAACCAACTAGTTGGTTGTGTTCTTTTTGTATTTCTAGGTGAGTTGGAGTGCAGTCCAGAATACAGTTTTGGATAAGTCTAATGGATTGTCCATGTCTTATGGTTTGGTGATTATGATTATGAGAAAAACTAACCCTGTAAGCGAAGTGTGTAACTATAGTATGTATGCAGTTTGGTTCCTAGCGCTAAGTAGAGCCTACAACGAAGCCACCTAGATTAATATAAATTATTCTAAAACTCGTCACACCTCCAAGCCCAACCTTGTAGGTCACACCTGACCTTGTCAAGGTTCAAGGTTTCAAGGTTTTTTATTTCTCAATATCCACCAACGGTGGTACATGAGCATAAAGATCATAATTATATACATAAATACATACACCAAGATGGCATTCAAAAGTACAAATATGTAACAGTATTCAATACAATATAAGGTATAAACATTGTATCGTGTACACATATGTTACAGTAATATATACAAATATGTATAAATATACACACATAGATGGCATTTCAAAGTTATACAATATTATTTATGTAAACAAGCGTTAGTATATTTGTTAATATAGGAAATAAATTTTGACAAGTTCTTAATATTTTTGGCACTTTTTGGACATAATAGTTTTTTAAGTGTATACAAATTAGGCCAAGTATTGACATATTGAGGTGTATACAGCTGCCGCTCCTGGTGAAGAGCTTGGCACCTGAAGAGGTAGTGAAACTCATCACCAACAGCGGGTGAGTTACATAATTTACATAAACGTTCAATTCTAGGTGTATTTGTCCACCGGCCAGTCTCAACAGGTAGGTAATGATTTATAGTTCTAAATTTGAGGATAGGTTGATATATTGCTCTAGACATTAAAAGATAGGGCTCAAAAGATAAATCTTCTTTGTAATATTTATAGTAAAATCCCTTTGAACTTTGATCAATAGAACTCCTCCAGTTTTGTAAATTTTGGTCCTTTAGTATCCGTTCTACTGTTGAGGCGAGCCACATGGTTGAACAGAGAGCAGGATTATCGTATATTTCACTTAAGCCACAATCTGATAAGATTTTGTTGACAAAGGAAAACCACTTCAGTTTACCTAGCATTTTTGGTGCATTAACATGAATATGATTAAACAGTATCGCAAGACACTTTCCCAATACTGGTGTAGGTAGCAATCTTATGCCAAAAGCTTATGACTCGTTTATATATTTTTATATATATAGGTTCTCTACCGAATTCACCGTAGAGAGCAAAGTTTGGCGTGGTGTTCCGTAGGGATGAAATAAGTTTCAAGAATTTTAGGTGTAATCTTTCAACTAGTATTAGGTTTTCAAATCCCCAAATTTCAGATCCATAAGTCATGATTGGTACGATCATAGTGTCAAAAGCTGAAAGGACACAATCCAGTGGTAAATTTATATTTCGAGCTTTTTTAAGTAGAGAATACATAGCTTTTGTTGCATTCTCGACAAGGGATTTGATTGTATTAACATATCTACCATTTCTATGAAGTTTAATACCTAAGTTATTGTACATGTCAACAATTTCAATAATTTGATTTTTGTAAGTGAATGTGTTTTTGGATTTACTCGCAGGACCGCTACCAAAGATCACCACTTTCGTTTTTTTTAGGTTTACTTGCATTTTCCACGTGGAACAATATTGCTGAAATGTATCTAGTGATTTTTGTAATTCAACCGGACTATCCACGCTAAGGAACAAGGTGATTCACTTGGACGCCACGCCGGCAAGCCGGTTATGTAATCAAACAATAGACCTGAGCTACGTAAGCTAGACCTCTGCTGCTTGGGGTTGGGTATAGAACACACTTCTTAGTTAGATATAATTTATCTAATATAATATTAAATATAAATATAATAAGGTGTATGCGCTGTGATGCGTGATTGCACTGTTGGGGGTGCAGGGTTAGTGAGGGGTGGGTGGTGAGTACTGCTCATACTCCAGTGATTAGCAGAGGTGCTAATTGGTGTGTTGTTGTTGTGCTTCAAGGGAGAATCTTAGAGAACTCACGTTGAAGACTTAAAAGTCTATTTTGAAATCCAAATATGTGATCCGAGTCGGTAAATCCGAATACTTCTTCCGATCTGTGTGACCGGGTTGTAAGTCCGATCTGTGTTACCGGGTTGTAAGTCCGAATTGTTGATCCGGGTAGAGTCCAAATAGAATGTGAATACTCCTCGTATTCGAATGTTGAGCGTTGCTCAATGGGTTGTCTCACTGAATCTTGAATAATATCCGAACAGGGTAGTAATGTTCAAATATATATCCTCAATCCAAGTAGAGACGCTGTGGGTAGAAAGGTAAGGTTGTTTCGTTAGTTGCGCGAGCGACTGACGATACGTCTGATCTCTCCGGTGTCCCCGAGAGAAGTGGAAATTTGAAATTAGCACTGGTATCACATTGTTTACTGATACAATACATATATCTCTTTATTCAGACACAACAACATTAATTAGCACTGGTAACACATTGAGTACATGAGTTCTGATTGACTGACTGCTTCACTGGAGTTTATTCAGTCTGATGTTCCTAGAAACCCCATTCAGGAATTCAGGGACGGACTTCCTCCTTATTTAATATAACAGGTGATTCAATAGATTGAGATAAACTCACTTAATTAATCCAAAATGCCTCTTAAAATAAAGTCTTAAAGTTAATTAATCCATATTTAGATATCACAACATCCTTCTTGATACCTCAAGTACAAACAATTCATGCTTTCTTAACAATATCTTTGATGTTAATGTCTATTTAACCTGTTTTTATAGTAATAGGACTTTTTTTCCGGAGGACTTTTTTACCGGTACTTTTTGTCCAAGGACTTTTTTTCCTATAATCGTCTGTGACATCCGGCTCTATAATACACAACTTCAAATGCCAGATATCCGGTCGTCTTCAATGTACCTATACATATTTGCTTTAATGCGTCCTATCCTAGTATAAACCATCGAATGATGTGAAATGGTAATTGAAAAGATGTTTTATAATTGATTATCTTCATATTGTACGATTGACATAAAGGATATGTGAATACGCTGCTTTTAAAATGCCAGGAACACACACCAGACAAAAATTATTCTTTTTTAAACAAGAACTTTTCAACAACATTTGAATCACCTCATTCAAAATGAATTCAATATACGCGATACATATTTATCATATTTCAAATTGTTAAAATATCTTCCAAATAAGCAGCTTTTTACATTGAGAAATCAATGTCCAAATTTAACCATAATCCCCCCTATGAGAAATTGTGATATATTGGAACGTCTTATTTTTCCCAAAGATTGTAAATTTGTCTACCAACTTTTATGTGATCAAAACCAGACCTCACTGAAACAATTATGTCATAAATGGGAAAGCAAGGTAGACAGCACTATTACGCAAGACCATATTTCAAGATGCTTCGAAATCATAACTCTACTATCGACAACCAAATCCGAAATTTTCAATATCGACTTCTTCACCGAATAATTATAACTAAATCATTTCTCTTTAATATTGGACAAATGAAACGATTGAACACCTGCTTTACAACTGCAGAAAAGTGCAGAAACTGTTAAAAAAACTTTCATACTTGGTTCAAAAACGAAACTGGTCATATTATTGATATCAACCTCTCATCGTTTCTTCTTGGCGACCCCAATCAAAGCATTCTTGTCAATCATCTATTCACTATATATCACAAAGAAATACATTTATAAATGTAAGTGTACGATTAAGGAATTAAACTTTAACCATTTAAAGAAAATTATAAAATTCCACTATGATATAGAAAAATTCATATGTGGCAAAGACAATGAAGATTTGAATCACAACAAGAGCGAGAATGTAACAGCCAATCGGTGATCGCGTGTCAATAAGGGGAATCCCCAGTCAAGGTCTCGCCCGCGTCGCTTGGCCGGCGCCCAGTCTGAATCACGTGATCTTGTTACTCGCAAAATCCATTACGTAACGATCTCCTCGGCGATGGTCAATTATCGAGGAAGCCATCCAGCCAAGGGATCCTTTAATTCTGTTGTGAAAACAAGATTGGCTTGAAGTCACTGCAGTCTTGAATCCCTTGAAAAAACATCATCTAATTGCCTCAAGAAATGATAGACACAATGATAAGGTTCTTCCATTTAATATGTTTGCAAGAATTGAAAACGTTCCTCCCATTCAATCTGATTGTGGAAAATGTAAAGTTTCATGCATCAAATTGGATTGCAGAAGATGTGGAGATTTATCCATACAATCTGATTGAGGAAGGAGCGATGTCTCAGCAGCCCCAGAATGGGTTCCCTCACTACACCCCGCCCCCATGCAGGAGATGGCACGCGATGAGACAGTCTGTCAGTACTGTGGGGTCAGCTATGTCGTAAGAAGCGCCAACCCGCAATAGGAAGGAGTTACCATCTTGCAGGGTGGCACCGATCTAGACTTTATCCCAGGGAATTAGCTTGATGCTATAGGATCCAACCTAGGAGTTCTGGGAGAGCATCTTATGAGACAGGCAGGAGCGGACAGAGACACACACAAGATGATGACGTCATAGAGATGATGGTTTATTCGTTATGACATCAGAGTAGGTGTTACAAAAGTAAAGAGGGGGGAGGTCAGCTGTGACGTCGACGGCACATGGAGGCATAGTGAATGCCTCATGGCCCATACCCCACTTGCTGACTCCACTCCTACTTCCACTCAAAAATACACTACAATATCCACTCTAAGTTCCACTAAAATATCCACTGATAAGAATATCTGAACAGCCCTATTTAAAGGGTATATTTGACATTTGATTTTAGAGCTTGGAGCAAATAATATGTCAGCATAGGTTGTGATTGACATTCACTTCCTTGGGTCTCAATGATACAATTGCATATTTCAAAAGCCCTTAGTGATTTACAATTAAACATTGGATAATTATCAAAGCATATACACTGACTTCCAAAAGAAACTTTGCACCATTTTGTAATGATTCTGATTGAAGAATGAAAAAGGGTAGAAATTTAAAACAAAGTACCTCTTATTAATCAATCATTTGTTTAAACAACCGGCGAATCCAAATTAAAGGTGTGAAACCCAGTTTTGCACTTATTTGATCTGAAGTGGGCAGGGGTAGAAATTTGTGTTGTTCAGACGTTCTTTGAAATGATGTTTTTGCAATAATTTCGTTAAAGTACTAAAATATGCTACTTTAGTACCAGGTTTGAGCAGCCCGAGTGTTATAACTTCCAAATATGCCATGAGTAACAAAACAGGTCAAACGTAAAATTACGTCTTCTGTCAGTAGGTTCAACTTCACATTTCGTCTGCATGGAAGCTTTTTCATTAGTGGGAATGTGTGGACACAAGTCTTATTTGTCATATTGACACATCTTTGGGTCGTACAAATGGTAACCAGCCTTAAAGGGGGTCTTCAACTTCTAATTTTTATCTTCCAGTGTTTTATTAGCGAGGCCCTCTCCGACCTTCTCGGGGCCTCGCTAATAAAACACTGGAAGTTAAAAAAATAACGCGGGTCTCCAACTTCTAATTTTTAACGTCCAGTGTTTTATTAGCGAGGCCCTCCCCGACCCTCTCGGGGCCTCGCTAATAAAACACTGGAAGTTAAAAATTAGAAGTTGGAGACCCCCTTTAAGAGCTCAACAATCGCAACTAAATCTTGTTATTGCATGCCAATTCTGACGTTATAACTTCGAATTAAATTGCCATGTGTCGATGTTTAGTGACCAATGGCTATCAAATTAGCAGTCGATGAGCTCTGATTAGATCTGACCAAGTTCATAAAGTGTACGAGAACATAACAACATGCCGACCTTTGATGTTTGCTATTTCTAACGTCACTAAGAGACAACGTTGGCGGTGGTCTAACGTCACAGATATCGGCTCTCATGCAGTGAAAAAAACCCTGTTTTTTTGTGTTTCAGGGTTGTCAGCAATCTTCACAACTTCTTTGTATAGCCGGATTAAGCTACCATTAAAAATGAAGGAACACTACCGATTCTTGTAAAAAGGGCTGTTTTTGATCAATTTTGTCAATTTTCAGAGGGGTTTCACGATATTTTTGCTATACCGTTTACTGGTTTTAAGGTGGTTTTTTTCACTTTTGGAGTGACAAACTTTCATTATGGACAGTTATTAAACTTTTTCGTCACGTGACTTAGTTCCAGCGGAAACGTCACGTGATCATGACAATTTCGGCCATTTCTGCAAAAATGCATGAATATTGCTCAATTAAAAATTTTAAACTTGAAAGTGTTGGTTTCAACTATGTTAACTATTAAAATGTAGATATGAGATCGTTTTTGAAAATTCACTTTTAAAAATGCAAAGTTTCTTTTGGAATTCAGTGTACAATATAATGTTACAGATAGGTGATTGCCGAAGGCAACATCCATTGACAATGGAACAAGGCAAGATCCTAAAACAATGAAACAAAGTTTCTGTTGTGGTTTGACAAAATTACTTGAAAATATTGATAAACTTATGGATAGGAAAATATGAAAATTATTGGAGAATATATATATAAGCACTATGATAGTTTCTCCCTCATCCAGTAAATTTCGTCCTCGAAATTTTTTTTTCTTGTTGATAATGAAGTTTTGAAAAGTATGAATGAGTATGAGTATGATATACATGATACGTGCACAGTTGAAAGATTGTTATACAAATGAAAGTAATAAGGTGACGTTTGTTAGGTTGTGTGATTTTCCAGCCAGTGTTTTTAAATAAACAGTAACATGAAAATCATTGTTACCATGGTAAATAATTATACTACAATTTGAGTTACCATACATGTGAATGATGTCAGGAGTCTTGTATTGGTGAGCCCAGACTCGGCAAGGCTAAGAAGAT